>JBBPUD010000092.1:0-65038 GCA_038094475.1 Phylloporus aff. rhodophaeus | reverse complement strand
AAGGATAAAAGGACGATTCCCAGTTCGCCAGAGGTCATCAACGCACCCCATACTTCCTTGAGTAAAACCACCCAGCTCTTAAATTGCAATGGCTGCTCTCCCCGATGGTAGATACACCTTCACCAACCTTATGCACCACACCACCCTGGACCTGCTCGAGGGCGCTATTTATGGCGCGGTCACTGGCCGAGTTACTAACAACAATAACCGTCAGGCCGTATGGACAGTTCCCTTATCTCGTGTTGCTTGGATGTCACTTACTGTTCCGGTAGTGGGAAGTGACCAATGTGGGCAACAACCAGGTCAATATTAGGAACACCCGCGCCAATGGCACCTTCGTGGATGTGATCGGCGTTGCAGAGGTATGTTTGGGACGTGAAGCGATTGAGCTAGTGACTGACTGCGTGATCGGTAGGACATCCCGGTCAGAGGTTGGCCCCATCAGTCCAACTGGGTTCCTCACCGTGTCCTTGACAACATATACTTGTGCGTGTAGTACCCCGTTATATATTCTTTTCTTAACATTGGATTGATTCAACTTGATTCGTCAAGCTTCACGAACGGGAATTTCACTTGGTTCCTCGCCTCTCCCGGAGATTGCACAGCGGTAATGTGTCCTTGCTAGTGGGAGTGCGCGGTGACTACTCACACGCAGATGCTAACAGATTGTTCTCAAGCCTCTGCCTGAGGGTGACGGAGTCCCTGAGATTGCATCACAATGGGTTGTAGACCCTGCTCCTCCTCAAGCGTGATTCTTCCGGGTGCCACATACGATTTATCCTTGTTGCAGTCTTTCATGGTGCTTAGCTCACGAGAAATGTGGAAAAAAAAAAGAAAAGATATAAAGAGAAAAAAAGGTTGGATGTAGACGTGTTTTTGAGAACGAAATGAATCGAGTTTGTGATGCAGTGCCTGTTACTGGCGAGGATGGGGAGCAAAGCCTGGTTTCTAAACTCCAGCACGGAAAGCAGGCCATAGAGCAGATTTACTGCAAAATTGTACGGTAATGATCGCATACAGAATACACGGTGGTGCCGGTGAGTACTTACTGTGTGTTTTTATGCTGTGTTTACTATTCCAAGCCATTTTGCAATCTTGAACCGCCCCGGCCAATCTTGCAAATCCGACCACACTACCGTGCCTTCGCCTCCACATTCCGATGGCTGCGCAACGGTGCCCACCTCTTAACACCACGACGACGAGATGGGCGAGGGGGCGCACCGACGACGACAAGGCGGCACAACGGCTCGCCCCACCACTGCAAAATGACGACGAGACCGGTGAAGGGCGCACCAGCGACGACAAGGCGGCACAACGGCTCGCCCCACCACCGCAAAACGACGACGTGGCGCGCGATGGCTACGCAACGGCGCGACGACGACGAGACGGGCGAAGGGCGCACCAGCGACGACAAAGCGGCACAACAGTTTGCCCCACCACCGCAAAACGACGACGAGGCGGGCGGGGGCTGCGCAACGGCGCACCACCACCACGCGACGGCTTTCCCTCCACCGCCAAATGACGACGACGTGGGCGAGGGCTGCGCAACAGCGCACAACCACCACACGACAACGGCGGCGGCGAGACAGCGCGACGGCTTGCCCACCACCACCACCACCACCACCAGACGACGACGACGTGGGCAAAGGCTGCACTACGGCGCACCACCACTAAAACCACGGCAACGAGGAGGGGGGAGAGGGGGGCGCAACGGCTCACCACCATCATGCACTAGCGTTGCTGACTGATAGATCAAACGCCATCTTGCGTAGACTTGCGCATGATGAACATCATGAACGACATTTTGGCCAAACCCCGTTGTCTGGGACGGCAGTCTTTCCTCCCAGATCCCAATTTCACATCCCTATCATCGTGTGAATGATAACAAGGTTTAATGTGTCCAGGTGCCCGATCTGTTATCAAGGGTGAGTTCGACTATCCCTTTCTAGTTGCCTTTCCTGGGATATTCTTATCCCAACAGTGATTCACAGAAGGCAGCTGGACATGTGTAAGACGCACCTCAAAACATGTCCATGCCACCCGGTCGCATTATTGCGCTATTGGCTCCCTGAATACATGCCATGTTTGCATTGCTTATTCCCCAATAACGAATCAGGGTAAGAATTACATAGCCATCGGAACATATATACCATCGCAGTCCAGAGCGCAGACCTACAGCAAATAGAACGAAAATGCCGTGCCAAGCAAATGTCTGCATGTGGTACGTTTCTGTCATGGCGCTTTCATAGATTGAAGAGACTCACACACCTGTGACAGGCAGCGTATGGTGATACCACCTGAGATGAATTGATTGCGTCCCCACAGACCTTCTACGGGACTTATTGTACGTTTGGGAACGACGGTAGCACAGATTTGTGCGAGGTGTGGCTCGAGACTACCGTTTGCGTCCGTCTCTCATTACCACTCGTTAACGCCACGGAAACTTCTAGAACACCAAGGATTGTGGTGCCGCAGAAGTGCCTGGAACTACTGACGTGTGCAGGGTAAAGGCAGTGTCGAATCGTTGACCAGTCATGTGGTCAAACGTCCGACTCGTCCAGGAGGGCAGATAATGTGAGTCCGTGCTATCTATCCAAAATCGTTCGAGTTTCACATTAGCTACGACTCTGCAAGGATAAAAGGACGATTCCCAGTTCGCCAGAGGTCATCAACGCACCCCATACTTCCTTGAGTAAAACCACCCAGCTCTTAAATTGCAATGGCTGCTCTCCCCGATGGTAGATACACCTTCACCAACGTTGCGCACCGCTCCACCCTGGACCTGTACAATTCCGCCGCGAGGGGCCCGATCACTTGCCTGAATACTGACATAGGTCACATCCCTCAGGTCGTATGGACAGTTCCCATATCTCGTATTGCTTGGATGTCACTTACTGTTCCGGTAGTGGGAAGTGACCAATGTGGGCAACAACCATGTCCAGATTCAGAACGACGCCAACAATGGCCCCTTTGTGTCTGTGAACTACACTGGACAGGTATGTTTGGGACGTGAAACGATTGAGCTAGTGACTGACTGCATGATCGGCAGAACACCCCGCTCAACGGTTCGAACGATGTGTTCACTTGGGTTCCTCACCGTGTCCCTGGCACTGAGAACAGATACTTGTGCGTGTAGTACCCCATTATATATTTCTTTTCTTGACATTGGATTGATTTGACATGATTCGTCAAGCTTCAAGAGTGTGAACGGCAATTTCACTTGGTTCCTCACCTCTCCCTGGGATTTCGCAGTGGTAATGTGTCCTTGCTAGTGGGAGTGCGTGGTGACTACTCACACACAGGTGTAACAGGTTGTTCTCAAGCCTCTGCATAGCATGGCCTCTAGGATTGAGTCGCAATGGGATTTAGCCCCTGCTGCTGCTCGAGCGTGATTCTTCTGGGTGCCACATACGATTTATCCTTGTTGCAGTCTTTCATGGTGCTTAGCTCACGAGAAAAGTGGGAAAAAAAAAGATATAAAGAGAAAAAAAGGTTGGATGTATGGTACCATAGCGGATCAGTGACGTGTTTTTGAGAACGAAATGAATCGAGTTTGCGATGCAGTGCCTGTTACTGGCGAGGATAGGTATTAGGGAGCAAAAGTCTGGTCTCTAAACTCAAGCACGTATGATATGATGCACAAGTATTCCGCCGGGCTTTTTTACCTAGTAACCGCGCTCTAAAAATATTCCTTGCCGTGCCGCGATTTAAAAAGTGTCGCACTGTAGGCACAAGCACAGCCCGGTGTAAGTTCTTCGGACCGTCGCGTGATGGTGGTGGTAGGCGCGCCGTCCCGGAAGACGTTGAGGACAGGAGTGCAACAGCGCACCACGACAAGGACAAGGGGCGAAGGGACATCCAACCACCACCACCATGCACGACGGTGAGGGCGACACGGCCCAATGTCGTATCCACGACGACAACGACGAGGAGCAGGGGAGTAGCGCCTCACCGTCTTCACGACGACAACGAGGGCGGGAATGCGCAACGGCGCACTAACCACCACATCGCCGACAACGGGTTGAGACGGTGAACCCTCCCCCCACGAGGACGACGATAACGGCGGTGGGGCGCAACGGCGGATCCACGACAACGACAACGACAACGAAGGTGCGGGGAAGCAACGAGCCCCACCGTTATCACGACGACGATGGCGTGGATGCCCAATGGCGCACCGACTACCACAGCGCCTACGACGACAACGGGAGTAGGGCGCAACGGTGGACCCGCGACGACGTGACAAAAACGACGACGACGAGGGCATGGATGCGCAACGGCGAACCGACTACCACAGCGCCGACGACAACGATGCGGGGGAGCAACTGCGCCCCACCATTATCACGACGACGACGAGGGCGTGGGTGCGCAACGGCGAACCGACTACCACAACGCCGACGACGAAGGTGTGGGGGAGCAATTTCGCCCCACCATTATCACGACGGCGATGGCGTGGATCCGCAGTGGTGCACCGACTACCACAGCGCCGACGACGACAACGGCGTGCCATCCCCCAGGCGTGACGGCACGCCTTTACCCCTACGAGGACGATGACAACGGCGGTGTGGCGCAACGGCGGACCCGCGACGACGACGACGACGACGACGACGACGAAGGTGCAGGGGAGCAACTGCACCCCACCGTTATCACGATGACGAGGGCGTGGATGCGCTACGCGTACCAACCACCACAGCGCCGACGATGACAAGGGCGGGGGGGGCGAAACGGCACACCCTCCACCACGACGACCACGACGAGGCACCACGCCGGCGGCAATGGCAAGGACGAGGAGGCAAAACGGCGCGTTCTCCCCCACAACGACCACGTTAAGGGAGCAGTTGCGCCCCCACTGCCATCACGGCAACGATGAGGGCGAGGGTACGCAACGGCGCACTCACCACCACAATGCCGACGGCGAAAGGGATGGCAAGGAGGCACAACGGCGCATTATCACCCGCATCACACGACGAGGATGAGGGGGCAAGGTCATCGCAACCGCGCGCCCGCGACAACATGGTCGGCGAGGACAAGGGCCACGCAGACGAGGACCAAATGGCAAGGACGGCGCAACGGTGTGCCACCACCATTACGAGACGTCGAGGAAGGCACCAGCAGCACGATGGTGTGCCCACCGCCCGGCGCCAGCAATGCGACGAGGGTGATAGGGCCTGGTGGTACATTTCCAGACCGCGAGGATGGCATGACAGCGCCCTACCACCACCAGAAGATGTCGAGGTGAGCGCAGTGGCCTCTGAACCACGGTAATACATGTATTAGAAACTATCACGCCTTTCCGAAAATAAGACAATGATTTCCAAGAAGATTTGCCCTCAGGATGTTTGTGAATAAACCTATTATCCCTCAGCAGTTTCAACTCTGGGTCGCTTTGTGTTTCGCTCTTCTAACTCGTCACCCTCACGATCCCTCTCTGCACCTCCGTCCTTATGATCCATCTCACTCATCCCCACATAACAACCTAATGCACTACTCCATACATATTCCCTTCCTAATATTTTCGTCAACACATTGTACGCGGCCAAGTCTGCATACGGGACATTTGTCCTCGGATCACGGTATTTGGCGAGTTGACCTGTGATGGGACAGGTATGGATCGGCCGGGCTGTTAGGATGGCCGCGGGAAAATGTATTAACGGGAAAATGGAGGCACAAAAACTGCGTACCTAGAGGGCGCCCTTTGCCTGTGAAGACCTTTACTTCGTCCCAATTCACGTGATCCCCAAACATGGCTGTCATAGTATCCTTCCATGGTGGTTTCAAAGGTATGGATTGGGAAAGTTCGTGGATAACATAGTTCTTGCAAACATCTTCGGAGCGGTGAGCAATGAAAGGCGCAGTAGAGACAGGTGAGTACGAGAACAGGGTCGGTGATGGTTGCACTGAGGATGGTGCCTGAGCCGAGGATTGTACATGAAATTGTGGATATTGCTGCCACGATGAGGTCGATGGTGTAGAAGTAGGTGGTATGGCATGGATCGAAGAAAAGGTGGATGGGAGGGTCGTCGATGTACTCGCAGCGGAGACCAGTGAATTCCCGCTCGAGTATGGCGTCAACCCGTTTGATGTGGGTTCTTGTGGTTTCGACCCCACGCTCAGAGCAAGCGGTGTATACGCATAAAATGGCATACTATATGCCTGACTTCCCACCGTACCTGCCCCTATACCCGACGTATAAACAAAGCTATACTTGCCTGCATACAGATTGGCACTCGTCGTTGCTGTTGTTGGAGGTGGAGGTGAAGGAAGCTGAACTTCCACTTGGATCGTCTCTTTCTTGCTAATCCACCGCAGTACAGGTCCTTCAATGGATTTCTTCGCCACACGTGCTTTAGCACGTTTCTCTTCTTCAAGACGCAGGTAATTTCGGTGTTCTGTGATGTTTCCTTCTTCAGTGTCGAGGGCTCTTGCAATGAGTTCGTCCTGCGTCGGCAATCGAGTGGCTGTCTTCGCCTTCTTTGAAACCGCTGCCTGTGTGTGACCGTCATGAACAAGGTGCAGACACCAACGGACCAGAAACTACCACGTACCCGCTTCTCTTCGGCGTCCTTGATGCGATTAACAGTTGCCGAAGTATTCATAACCGTGTGCCTCCTCTGACTCTTTCTCTTAACACCCGCCGTCCCTGCAGCACCCTCAATCACTTTACCTGTTTCGGCATTCACAGCAACGCCAAGAGAAACCCGACGTTTAGTTTTTTGTAAATTTTGTTGCAAGGTCGTAGCCTCTGGATTGAATGTCACCCGCTGACGTGCGTGTGCCGCTGCGGTAGCCTTTTCAACGCGGACGCGCACGATCTAAGGAGGAAGAGAGAGACTTCATACCCATTCAAATAGGTAAAGGCCAAGAAGGGAAACTCACTCTACGCTCCCTCTGTTCCTCTTCCCTCACAACTCTATCCCCCTCCTCTGCGCCATCTTGCACCGCCTCATCATCTGTGCTTGCGAAATCCGACTCAAATACATCCTCCTCATCTACCGAATAGCAAAGCCACAGAGTAGTTCAATGAAAGCAGGCGTGATATGAATAAGGGGAAAAGACATACCTTTTTCAACAATAAAATCAATGTCTTCCTCTGGCTCTTGAGGTTCCTCGAGTCCGAGCTCGGCCAAGGCCAGCTCCATCCTAGCACAGATCAGGGCAGTTGTAAAATACATAGTACTCAGAGACTCGCCTATTTCCTGCAGTACTCCTCCTTGGCCTGCGCGATACGAGACTCTCCTCTTCTGCCATGTCTAATTGTCGTTTGTTGAATCTAACCTTGGCCGTTGCTTGTAGACATAGCGACCCAAACAAGGAAAAGAAAGCCTTTAGAATTCAATATAGCCAAACAACTAGCACCCAGTACGATGGCACGAGCCAACTACTACAAGGAGAAAAAGTACAATGTGTATAACATTATGAGGTTACTGAGAGCACTCAAAGCATGTCCAGTACGCAGACACTATCTGGTAGTTTTCTTCTGATTCCTCTGATGCATCCAACGGGCCGACGATCGAGGAGAAAGTCAATCCATAGATGAATGAGAAACAGCAATTCCAAGTGCAACTGCCGAAAAACATGTGTGCTCGGTTTGCATTGAGAAGTCGATGTTGGCCCAAGTTTGAATGTAATGCACAGAAGCTTTATCCGGCGGCCTGCTCTCACCGCGTCTTCTTGTTGAAGTGGACAAGTCAACCTGGGTGAGTTGTCGAATTGGAACGTCTCCATGGTGTCACTCATACGTGGGATAGCGGTTGTGCACACTGCCAATGTCAGGCTATCTTGGGCTCTCTCGTCAACTTCTTTTGCCCATTTTTACAGAAGTTCGTTCAGAATCCCTCCAAGGCACTACGTTATGTCCAGTTACCACAAGCTCTGGACAATAATGTACTTGTTTACCCGCAGCAGAAACGGAGAAAATCGACAGGGATGGGAGTGCTCTTGGCTCGGACGTTCAATTTCTAAGGCCCATTAGGAACGAGGCACAGGTACCATGTAGGTGTCAAGCACTGCACTTGGTTGTCACATATGAAACAAAATGCCCTCCGAGGTGAGAGCTGTTCGGGTACTTGTCCTAATATTCGATAGCGCATGGCAGGCGAGTTCTATTTGCTTGCATATAATTGAGTCTGATCTCAGCTGGAAATACAGACATACAACCTGGAGAGCCCGACAACGCACGGCAGGATGACCTCAGCCCTTCTCCGGAACACCTTATGCAACAGGTCACGAATGCGCTTGCCCAGTTGAACACACTTGCCAATCGTATGCTGGATTTGTACAAGCAGAACGGCTCCATCGAATCTCTAGAACGAGCCATCAGGTCGCTTCGGATTGGATTGCAAGCACATCTGCCAGGCATTGACCGTTCTACCTTCCTCAACGACCTTGCAGGCGCGCTCTGGCAGAGATACTATCACAATGGTAGTTTATCTGATCTAAATGAATCCATTCAATTACTGGGAGATGCGCTTATACACTGTCCCCCTGGTCACCCTCGTCGTGCCGAAACCCTCAGCAACCTTGCCATCTGTCTTCAAGACAGGTCCAGAGAGAACCACTCGCCCGATGACCTGGACAGAGCAATCGAAACTCAGGAAGCCGCGTTAGCCCTGCGACCGGAAGGGCATCCCTATCGCTCGTCTTCCTTGACCAACCTCTCTCTTTGTCTCCGCGATAGATTCAAGGAACAGGGCATACCGGAGGATTTAGACAGTGCTGTTACATATAGCAGAGCTGCACTACATCTACGGCCGGAAGGACATCATTTGCGGCCGTCATGTCTTAACAATCTCGCCGTCGCAGTACAACTTAGATACGAGCTGCACAACATGCCCGAGGATCTACAGGAATCCATTCAACTCCTTCGTGCTGCTTTCGCATGGTACCCTTTACCGCACTCAGAGCGTCCAGTGACACAATTCAACCTATCTATAAGCCTCTTCTATAGGTTCAAACGGAATGGCAGTATCTCTGATCTTAACGAAGCAATCGATCTCCTTCGGCCCCTCAGGGTGCGAGGATCTCTTCGACACACACTCTGGCTCTCGTATATTAACACCCTCGGCAACTGTCTAAAGGCACGCTTCTGGCATCATGGCTCATCGAGAGACCTTGACGAAGCTATCGAGAATCATGCAATTGCAGCTGAAGTTTGCCCTCACGGCAATTCTGAACGTTCTGCATTTCTCAATAACCTCGGAACTAGTTTTTACGCGCGGTCTATAGCGCGCGGTAGCCTTCGGGACTTGGAAAAGGCCATCGAGAACCACCAAGCAGCTTTAGCCTTGCGTCCCTCCGGGCACCTGGAACGATCTTCGTCCCTGAACAATCTGGCGTCTTGCTATAGGCATAGATTTGTGCGTCTGGAGAGGTTCGACGACCTTGCAAAAGCCATCGAACTCAACCAAGCCACTCTGGAACTCCGTGACGAGGGGCACCAACGTCGCTCGACGTCAATGGAGGGCCTCGCTAGTTGCCTGATGTTACGGTTTGGGACGCACAAAAATCTTTCTGACCTCTCTGATGCGATCGAGCTACTCAGGGCTACCCTGCCTCTTCGGCCGGCCGGTCACCCTGATCGGTCACAGTCTCTTGAGTGGCTCGCAGTTTGTCTCCAGAGTCGATTCGAGCATTCTCGTTCCATAGACGATCTGAACGAATCTTTTCGGTTTTACTCTGAACTTTCAGAGTTGAAAGCGGGGTTATCGCGGTGCGATCTTCACGCAGCTGGGGCATGGGCTCAGTCTGCAGATAAATATCATCACAGCTCGACCATGACAGCATACCGAACCACGTTGACTCTCCTGGTCCGTTTTGCTGCTATTTTCCCGTCTTCTGTAGATCACTATCGGATCGTGAAGGACAAGGTGTCATCCTTGGCTGTGGATGCCTTTTCTTTCTGTGTCCGTCAGGGGAATCTCAAGACTGCGATCGAACTGTTGGAGCAAGGACGGACAGTATTCTGGACTCAGCTGGCTCGTCTAAGCACGCCTCTTGATGATCTCTCCTCCACAAGTAGTGACGCAGCACATCTCGCTGATGAATTCAAGCGACTCACCTCTTGTCTTCGGATCGTCTTTGACCAAGCATCAGAGTTTCAGTCCTCCCAGACATGGATGCTAATCACAGAACTTGATGATGTCATATCCCGCATTCGCACCGTGCCCAACTTCTCTCGATTCCTTTTGCCACCTAAATTCCCTGACCTCCAGGCTGCTGCCAAGGACGGACCCGTTATCATCATGAACGCCAGCCAGTATACATGCGATGCTATGATCATCTTACACGACAATGATCCTGTTCACGTTCAGCTCAACACCTCGAAAGCTGCCCTTTCAAGACTGGCTTCGCAATTCCAACGGGTTGTAAGACAGCTGGGGCTTTTTAGCACAAAAGAGATTGCGATCATGCTCCGCGAGATCTGGGATTGCATGGTTGAACCGGTCGTCCGAGTGCTCCAAGAATCCGGTATCACAGCAAACTCACGCATCTGGTGGTGTCCGACCAGTGACTTTACGTTTCTCCCCCTTCATGCCGCTGGGCCATTTCGGAAAGGACAACCACAGCTCTCAGAGCTGTATATTTCCTCGTACACGCCTACACTCGGCGCACTCCTCCGTGCACGAAAGCAAGCTCATTCTCACTTGGACAATCCACCATTCGCAATTATTGGTGCTTCGAAGCCGTTAGGAAGGATACCCCTTCCGTCAGTCACACCCGAACTCGCCCTTGTCGCTGAACGCGTCCATGACCATTCTCGTGTCATGCACCTCGTGGACGAGGACGCTACCATTGAACATGCGGTTGACGCATTCAAAGAATGCAAATGGCTTCATCTCGCCTGTCATGGCATTCCGAACAAATACAACCCGTTCGAGTCATCCTTTGCATTGCACGACGGCCCCTTGACGCTCAAGAGGCTCATCCTGTCTGACTTTGGGAATCCAGACTTTGCGTTCCTTTCAGCCTGTCGCACCACTGTTGGTGATGCCACGACACCAGATGAAGTGATACATCTCGCAGCGGCAATGCAGTTTGGGGGATTTCGTAGTGTTATTGGTACCGTCCTGCCTGTGGACGATGCTGTTGCTGGCCGGGTTGTTTCTGCATTTTACACACAGTTGTTGGACGGGCCGTCTGCCCGCCTGGATTGTACCAATGCTGCCGTTGCACTGCACAAGGCGTTGAACGGGTTGCGAGGGAAAATACCTTTTGACCAACAGATCGTATTCATTCATATCGGTATCTAACCTAGTCTTGGAACCAGTGACCGTCATATTTATTCTGATTGTTCAAATGTTTCATATTTATGAACGTGTAGGCCACATGAGACCTTCGGCTTGCAGAGAACGTCACATCTCTATCGCAGCGTTGGCAGCAGTTGTACATCTTGTAGAGCATTTACAACATTTATCGTGGTGCGTGTTCACTTTTTGTGCACTTGAATGCCAATACAAAGTCAACGAGCCAGAAAATCCTATGGGACAGCTTCGTCTCAACTCAGTACTGAAACCATCAACCCATCTGACCGAAAAGGCCGGATCAATAATTATGGATAGCTAAAGATGCCATATATCCGACCAATGGTTTCGTGAGTCGCATTATCGAACACTGTTCTGCGTCCACCAAAACCTCACGGCGATGGCCACCCATTTGGCCAGAATGTCTGCACCTACTCTCGATCAAGTCCACATTCATGCCATGTCCGACTCACCAATGGCGTCGGAGGACCACTCCCCCGGAAAACACCCAGAGGCGAATCAAAGTGACCAGCATCCACCAATGTTGCGATTCCTTTATCGCGTGACTTCCCTGTTGGATAACTTTGGGGTGGAAACGCATGGGTGGGTTCGTTTGTGTTCGATGCGCTGAATTGTCCGACATGTCACCATGTCAGCATCGCACCCATCCCAGCCACAGAACGAACCGACACGCGATGGTATCAAATGTTTTTCGTATGGTTTGGGGCCAACATGAACATTTTTTGGTATGTGGTAACCAGACGAGTCTCATCTGAAAAAAAAAAAAAAAAAAAAAAAAAAAGAAAAGAACTGATGCTATGTGCTACAGTTTTGGCGTCGGGACCGCCGGACCAGCGTTCTTTTCGCTGGGCGTTCGCGATTCGATTATGATCATCGTTGTGACTAGCCTCCTGTGAGAATTCCACTGCAGTCTGCTTTCTACTGCCGCTCATAAATAGAGACAGCGCATGTATCCTCCCAGCGTATTTGTGAGCCATCGTGTCCTCGTGTCTTCTTGTGATCTGAATGCGCATATAGTGCTGTATTTGGTCCGAAGCTAGGGACCCGTGCCATGGTCCAGTCACGCTTTTCGTTCGGGTGAGTGATCGTCGAACAGGTCTTATTGGGTGATCACCAACGGGTTAATTCAAGATATTATGGTTCGATAATACCGAGCGCCTTCAACGTGCTTTCTATGCAAGGATTCCTGATTTTGAATTGCATTATTGGAGGTCAGACGCTAGCAAGTGTGAGCTCGCACCTGGATGACACTCTTGGCATTGTGATCATCAGCTTAATCTCTCTGTTTGTTCGTAGTACTGTCAGATTTCATCAACCTGCGGCGCTAACTGATTTATAGGTTACCTTCCTTGGTTATCGCTTTCTCCATTGGTAGGTTTTCCAACGTTGTATTGTGCAGCTGGCTAAAACGGTAGTAGGTATGAGAGTGTTGCGTGGATACCGAGTGCGGTCGCCTTTATAGCCATGCTAGCCCTCGGGTATCCACAGTTGCATGCCAACCTAAGTGCACCGGTCCCTGCTGCTTCTGCAGCCTCTAGTCTGTCCTTTGCGTCCACCGTTGCTGCGAATATCATCAGCTGGAGTCCAGTGACTCCCGACTACGGTATTTATCACAGTCCGGCTGCATCATCGTGAGTGAGGTCCCACTATCTTGCGCGTGCAAATTGACGTTGATGGGTAGTGCACGGATTTTCCTCTATACGTACCTCGGCTTCATAACGTCGAACGCAAGTATCTTCCTGGATCATGATGGATGAGTCCCTCTAATCTTGTTGATAGATCCCCAGCAGTATCCTCGGGGCTGCCTTCGCAGCTGCCGCTCCCAATGTTCCCTTGTGGAATGTTACCTTTCAAGATAGTAGTTCTGTTGGAGGTTTGTTGTACGGGGTTTTGTCGCCTCTCGGCGGTTTTGGCAAATTCCTGACGGTGCTCGTCGCACTGGGAATACCAAGTGATGCCGCACCCGTCATGTATACATTTAGCACGAGTATCATGGCTATCTCCCGTTGGTTCTTGTTCTTGCCACGCTGGGTATATATCATTATCTCCGAAGCCATGTGCGTCGTGTGTCCTTGCAAAATATGGCTGAATACAACTGACCTGGCATTGGCAGCTTGATCCCTATCGCTATCATCGGCGCTCGCAAGTACTATGCGACGTTTGTCGACATCCTCAGTAAGCAATAATATTTGTTGTATAGTCCGCCTCTCACTGCAGCGTGGTGATAGGCACCATTGGGTATTGGTGTGCGGCGTACACGGGCATCGTCACTACAGAACACGTCCTCTTCCGCGGAGGTGCTCTGAATGAGGTTGCTTACCCGACCACGACGTGGAATTCGCCAGAGTCACTTCCACAGAGTATTCCAGCGGTGTTGGCATTCTTGTGCGCAACTGGAGCGCTGATTCCGTTTATGTCCCAAGCATGGTACGTGGGCCCAGTGGCCAAGAACGGATCAGGGGATTGTGGCATCTTTGTCGGATTTGTTGTTTCGGTATTGTGTTATGCGTCATTTAGATGGTTGGAGAGGTGGTGGGACAGAAGACGCGGGAAGGTGGTGGGAGACGAGGTCAAGGTATAATGATTGGCGGTCCAATTTACTTTAGTAAGTTACAGTGCTTCAATCGTAACGATATTTTGCATTAAATCGGTCAGCGAAACCTCTTTGCGAAATTGGATCACGATCAAGCTGTCTGACGCGACTCGCCTATACTCTGTGCGCGATACCTGCTCGAACAAGAGTGCTCCAAATGGTTGCTTCAACCGAGCAACCAACCGAAGTGCTTGTGTCATCTCGTCAACCTCGGCACCACCTCGCGAAAACTCTTGGTCGAGCAAGGGACAGATCCATGGATGAATGAGACAAAGACCCTTCATCCCAACCAAATTACTTGTGGTCCGGATCTCTACGTCACCAAATAGCATTGTCATCGCACGATATTTGTGCCGTCCTGACCGGGTGACGTCTTTTGCACGTGACAGAATGCCTGGAAGTTGCAGTCGACCAGAAATAACAGTGGGCGATCGGAGTTTGTGCAGTTCATCATACAATGCAATGGCAAGGATTACGTCGGGTAGCGACGATCGTAGATTTTCCACTACCAAATCCAGTTTTTCTGTCTCCATGAGTGGAATGTGGGGCGGGACGAGCGGGTCGTAGACAGTTAGATCCAGTGGTAGACAGCTGTTGTACTCGTTCGCAGTTCCAGTCCAAGCAAGGATGGAGGCATCCCCTGATCCAGTTAGGACATACTCCAACAGTCGCCCGACCGCACGGTTACCTTCACCATACATGATAGGGATAGATGCGTTGAGGATACCCAACATTGAATATGCGATATCTTCCACGAGTGTCGTTTGGCGCCTCGAAGCCAAATACAGTTTTTCGCGCACTCTGTCGAGGCCGGGTCGAAGTACGGCCACCTGCTCTGTAGAAACACCTGGCACCTCCATTTCCCTCAGAACATCAGGGGCCTCCTTATGATTCTCCAGTGTCAACCCTCGGTAAGGTTTCCAGTCTCGCGTGTAGAACTTGACCCGCTCCGCGGCGACGTATTCCTGGTGCGTCCACACCCTTGAATTCCAAACGCTGTTCTTGAGAGCGTCCTCATCCTCATCCTCCGACGTGACGTCATAAAGGTGGATGATCGTGAGGGTCGAGCCACGATACCATGCAAACATAGCGACGAGCGACTCTTGGAGTATCACATTATCCTTTTTATCAATGCAGCATGTGTCACTCCATGCCCACCGGAACCCGAGACGACGCGCGATTTCGCAAAATGTTCGTAATTTCATGTTTGCAGGTGAGGTCTCTAGCTTGTAGACCGTGACACGCTCGACTCGTTGGAAAAGCGGTTCGTCGGACCCCCACTTGTGTGAGAACATGACGTAGTGATAGAACGACTTCACTTCTCTCCGAATCCACGCGTGATCCACCTCACGTGTCATGGATGACACGAGCTTGTCGAAGATCGGGAGCGTCTGGAATACATCCGCTTGTGCCGACCGGCCAAGCAAGCAACCAGAGGTGGTATCGATAAGAACACGTGGCATGTAGGAGATGGTCGCATGGATAATCTCTCGAATGGTAGGCCTTGCGTCGGCATACTGAGAACAAAGATCTGCAATCCATCTTAATCAACGTGACGGGGGCATCCACGAAGGAGCTCACCACGAGTACGTGTATCATGGGACTCTGCGAGTCTCAGTAGCATTGTATCAAAGGCCTCGACTGCGTCCGCAAAACGTTCCACCCCATGCAAGGCAGCATATCTCAGTTCGTAGCCTCGATGAGACGACGGTTTCAGTTTAATTACCTGCATGTCATGTTAATAATATTATCTAGACGCTGCGACACAAACAATACCTCGTCAGCATCTTTCAGAGCCTCTTCCCATGATTTCATCATAGTTCGTGCGTTACTTCGCTTGACTAGTAGGTCCACGCGATCCGGTGGGTCGAGTGACACTATAGTTGACAACCATCGAATGGCTTTGTGATATTTCTGAGTGTCTAATCCAGCATCGAGGGGCTTTTCTAGTCTTTCTCTACACCGCCGCTGGAAATCTGTAGCGGGTACTCAGAGAAGCGCCGACGACAATACAACTCAACCACCGACCGAGTTCCCATTGCGATCGTCCATCATCAACAATCGTGTTTGATGTGACATCACTCTGCATCCGTCGCAAGTACTCTACGGCTTCCGTGACCTGACCACCCTGTTCAAGAACATCACACGTTGCACGGTAAATGAGAGATTTCGGCAGGTTCAACTAGCATAGAAATATTTCAACGGCCACGATCAGTATGATATATAGAGCATACCTTGTCGGCGTCATCCAGAACCTTCTCCGCTGATACACGATGCAACTTCGTGCGTACCCACTTGGTTAATAGAGGGTAAGGATTCGATGGTGCAAGCGACAGTGCGAAAACGTAGGCAGCAAGTGCTTCCTCGTGTTTCTTGCGCCCAGTTGCCTCGTCCCCGGTTCGCTCAAATCTATCTATGCATTTGTTTGTAAAAGCTGAGAGTAACCAATGAGCATCACCATCTGATCCATGACGATGAAATTCACCAGAAAACCAGTCCATGATGATCGTATCAGCTTTTAAGTTGTCAGTTATGTCCTTTTTCATGTCGAGAAGTGACTTTGCGGCATCGAAGATATGACCGTCGGCGTATAGTATTTCGCATCCATGTTTCTGTCGGTGGGCACGAATGATCTGTTGGGAATTTTCAAGGTCGGTATGGGATTGTTCGGCAATTCTATTCGCATTCTGTTCATAGTACGCAAAGTGGATGCGAAGCTGTTGGATATTTGCCTCGAGATCGCTTATCTGTTCGGCTTGGACAACTGAAAAGAGATTGGAAGTGTGGCGACAAGGATCGATGAATAACGAACCATGTTTCTCTTGAGAATCTGCAAGTTCCGCGCGCAGTTGCTCAACGGTTTTCTCAAGGTCCACTGATAAGCGTGGGAAGTGGGTGACCGATAAATTGATTAGTAAAGTTAAGAGCAGGATCGACGAAGAACGCACTGGACCTGCTGTTTTGAGTGGCAAGATCTCCACGTACTAATTTGATGGTGTCTTCTCTCTCCTTGGCTGCACGCTGGGTGCGGTCGAGTTGGGTACGCAGCCCGGCGATTGTCTCGTTGAGTCGTGATTCGATACTTTTGCCGCGAGTCTATCACAGTGAATGGAGCGAATCATTCGTGGGTACCAATGAAAGATATAGCTGACTTACATGATTGCTAATATATCTGGGAAGGACATTGCCCTCCCACAAGGTGATATTCAAGCCTCCAGCGATCACAAGGTCGTAGCTTGAGGAGATGGCCATACTCTTTACAGGACTAGGATGGTGAATGACGGAGCCGATTTGCTTGTAGGAAGTATCCCAAAACGAGATAGATGAATTTGCGCTAGCTGCGAAGAATGTGCCATTGTTCGACAAGGATATCCACCTGGCCTTATCCTTGCTGTGAATCGGCCACTTGGAGAGCGTATTTAGGGAGGGCACATCGAGACAGTGGATGTATCCGTCATCAGACAAGACAAAGAGTTTCTTGCCGTTCCAGTCCCAAGTAATGGACCGGATAGAAATGAATACCCCGCTGAGATACTTGAAATCCTGAGTGTCGCAGATACTAAGAGCAGTCGCATTCGACTCGTTCGCAGCGTGGGTTAGAGCCAAAAGAGAACCGCCAGGCGAGAACTTGACCGTGTAAAAGTTGCGATCCTCCCAACCGTACAGCCACTTGTTATCTGGGAACCAGACTTTGGCTTTTCTGTCATCGGATGCTATCGCGATTCTCGTCTCATCTGGTGAGATATCAACAGACTTGATGGCTTTCTCGTGTGTTGTGAATTCCTTCACCCTTTGTTGGCTCTTTGCATTCCACACGACGACCCGGCCATCTTCTGTCCCAGCCACGATCCACTGTTCGGATGCTGCAATGCTGCGAACAGCACTCCCGGTGTTCATTGGCACTCCATCCTGTTGCCCAGTTCGCACCTGCCAACATCGAATCTTACCGTCGTTGTGACCACTGACCATGCGCTCTTCGTCTGCGAGGAAGGCGACAGACGACACCTCACTTTGGACAACAATTTTGATCAGCTTCGGCTCGATGGTGCCGGATAGCTCGTTGTCTTCCGCTTCTGAATGTCAAGTCAGCATCATTGCCCATTCTTGCCTTGTCATGACTCACCAGAAGATGGTCGGCTGTCCTTCATCGGCTGGGCAAACAGGCTGTCCACGTTATTCTCACTGGGAGATGGTTGGGCTGATCCTTTGCTTCTCATCAGTATTTAGTCACGTGTTATCTTGCCAACTTACTTGCCCATGGTGATGGAGAGCGACTGCGACGCATACTTACCCAGGCGTTGGGGTGGCACAGGAAAGGGTGCGTGGGCATGTTAGCCCTTCAGGAATTAGGGTATGCACGTGTCCTGCCGTATACCTTATCGATACTAACTGATTGGCTGCACGCTCCTATTCTTCACCATGTGCTCCCAAACACTCAAACCACATTGAAGTTACAATATCACAAATCGCCCTTGGTCATCGGAAAGCGTATTCGCACAAGAAACTACATACGCCGACTTGATTTCGGCCTGTTGAACGCTAGAGCGACGCGATCATGGCCCCACTCACGCACAAGGATGAAAGCGAAACGACGCACAGTTACTCAATGTCTTCCCAGTTGATTGTGCGTGCCCTTCACTGCGAGACCTTCAATGGCTTGCAGCATAGACGCGATGCTTCCTTGTATTCTACCTCTTCCGGACCTGCTTATGCTCCTGCTTGTGGCAACCGGTCCGTTGTACGATGACGGTACATACGAGGTGTGATACGGCAACGACGATGAGGGGTCTGTACGAGAAACTGTTGAGATGAAAGCGACGCAAAAGATAACAACGTACGTGGTGTATATCCATAATCCACTACTGTACCAGTGTGTTCAAAACCACCTACCTCACGTCATCGTAACTCAGGGAGTCCTTGATCAGACGCATCGTTGCACTAGGTAAATACAATAACAAGGGAAAAATGCCAACCCGACCTATATTGCATATGTCACGAACATGCTGCATCTACCACTACAGATAGATCATCCCACAGATGAATTGAGACGATGGACTTTACCCATATACCCCCATGGTTGCTTGTACACATGAGTCCACAAACCATGGCTCTGCATCTGAGTATTGGACCGTACACCTTGCACTCTCTTTACTGAAGTGTTGCCCTTCTTCGACACTGTACTAGGTCCAATCTGAGAGAAACCCCATCCCTGCGAGCTTGTCGTTGACATGCTTTCAACCTCCTCGCTGGTGTTTTCCTCCTTTTCGTATCGTCTGCATTGTTGCGATCCTACCTCAGAGGTCGAGATTGGCCAGTATGTACGAACGGAAGAGTTCACAAGCCAATTGAACGGATGCACGAAGTGATGCACCTGCCCAAGAGCCAGTTAGACCTGGCTTCGCGCGAAATTGTGTTTTTTCTTCCTATTAGAAAGTGTCCTAAATCAGGTAAATTTGTTCTCGCTCCGACTTTTCTCAGCCAATCGGAATGCTCAAACCTCACCATTCGGTAACGTTATATTTTAGGTTTGTGTCCTAATTTTGGTTATAGTCCGCCTGCGTCCACCAATCGCAGCCCTTGAATGGACCTTCAAAACGTGATGTTATTCGACCGCTTTGCAGATTGGCAGGCTGGCACTTTGTCAACATTGCCGTTACGGAACAATGGCAGCGCCGTGATCCGGTGTGCGCTTCTCGAATGGACGGTGTGCTGCCGTCATCTGTCCTAATTGGCGGTCTGGTTTTACGGTTTCATCCAACTGCAGTAGGCTGATCCTACGCCGAAGATCGGTGGACCATTCACATTCACGTGAGCAGAAGGTAAGTTCGGATCATATGTCCTCGAAACGTTTAGCCAAAGTCTGACGAGCCTCGGGAAAAACAGTGTTCCGACACTCAATGACTGTACTTTACAGACGCCGTAATACGCCGTCACAATTTCAGTTGCACCCTGATCTAGACGCAAGGGTAAGACTCGGCTCATTACGTCGGTGGCCCTTGGCCGCCTTGAAGTCCGGAGCGAACCCGCTTGTTGCTTGTGGCGCTCGAGGTATAAAATCCAGGCAGAACTCGCCTGACCTCTCCAAGCTCAGCTCTCTTCTCACCTTCCTGACCACATCGACTCGTTCACTCACTTGCTCTCACACTCAATATGTTCGCTCGTGTTCTCGCTCTTCTCCCTTTCGCTCTTTTTGCCTCTGCGTTGCACATCAGTGCCCGCGACGGCCAGTGCAACACTGGTAACCAACAATGTTGCACCCAGCAGATTCCTGTAAGTTATCGTACTTTTCCCGAGCAATGTGACAACATGGCAATTTTTTTTCTTCTTCATAGGCCAAGCAGGCTCTTCAGCACTTTGGTGTCTTTGAGGGTCTGGGCGCAAGTGCGATTAGCGCTCTTGTTGAAGCCAACGCACCAGTTGCTGTCGGGTGCAGTGTGATCAGTCTTGCAAGTTGCAAGCAACAACCCACGTGTTGCGATAACGACAAAATGGTGTGTGTTCTCTTTTCATTCGATTTGTATCTTTGGATTTAACATGGTAATCAGGAATCTGGGGCCGGTGTCTACTGCAGCCCCGTCGGCATCCTTTGAAAGTAGGAGAGGTGATATTAGTGGTCTGGATGGTATTGTCGCTCGTTATCGTTGTCACTCATTCATACTCGTGCAAAGGGCAACCTTTTAATTGGTCTTGCATCCGATTCGTATCGAGTGTGATAGATTTACTGTGTGTGATCTCAGCTGTAGACACCTTGCTGATGCCAGCGTGTGCATTAATGGCGACACGCGGCTGCTGGTGTACTGAACGTGCATATGCCCGATCTGGGTGAGATGTGGGTCACCAGTCAAGTTTACTCTGCACACATGGAGCGCTTTGTCCACCTTCAAGTACGCACCGCTCACCCACGTTTGCATATCCTCAGATCGTCCATTGTCTGCATCGTGATGTCAAATCCGGAGACAGCATGCGAAGAGTCTTGCGCAAGTGTCGCCTTTTTGTTATAGTTCCTGACCTCGATGTCCAAGACCATAGTCATCGTTGTATAGCATCCGTGGCATAGATCAGAAGTCGAGGTTGGCCGGAATGATCACAATGCGATGCGTTGCTCCTCCGAGCTTGCGTATATACAAATGGGTCAAATACCCACAATCGTCTTGAATGCTTCACAACACTTCAAAATCTCACGCCTGGTATCCAGGGACTTCATCCCCTCACTGCGCCGATGAGAGGGACGAGGAACAGGCGGATGACAGTACGTTACCCGGGTTCCCTCTGGGGGATAGGTCCCATGGCAGATATGAGTTGCTAGAGCTTCGGTGACAGGAACTTTGAAGAACGCGGGCAGCGTTCCAATCATGACAATACCTGGAATAACCTGAGAAGGACTTCAGAGAAGAGTAAATAAACTAACGAAGAGACTCGCCTTTTCGTCCAGGGGAGGTTGTCCAATCATTTCCCTATTGACGTTGTTCTCGTTAAACACTGCAATCGCTCCGGCCACAAGACGAGCGCGCGCATTGACGGGCTCGCTTCCTTCCAGTCTCTGGTCCGCTTGGACGAGAAGAAGAATATTATCCTGTGAGCGGTCGACAAGACAGACATCGGTTGTTGCATCCCTGGTTTCGCCACAAACAAAGAGAGCAAGTTCGACCCGCGTACGTGCTACTCGTCCCCGATGAACGTAGCCCAGGACCTTGAAAAGCATGACGACAAAATCAACCACGGCACTGTCACCTTTTTCGGGGGTCACGGCGAGATCAAGCAACGTGATCAACTTGGCGTGGAGATCTTGTTGCATAGCGTCAGCGTCGAAATTGATTGATAGCTCTTCCTGTCGTGTAGTGAGCCATTAGAGGGCTGGGTGTAGTAAAAGTTTCTTCGATTACCTGTAAACCAAAGAACAGAAGAGGGAATATGATACGACTCTAAATCGTTGAGCACCCAGTCGTCTCCGGGCTTGGCAGACCGGATGAGGTTAGCCATGACAACTCTGGTAGAGGAGATTTGACTCGAGGTAGATGTGACAAGATTAGGACGTGACGAGTTGTGACATTCCTCTTTCTTGCTCTTGTCGCCGTTGTCGTTCGATATCATCCTCGGTAACACTGCAAGCATCCGCTGGGCAGAGATACATAATGATGACCAAGCAGCGCAAATGACGGAGAGAAGATCTCCCAAGCACGGGGTGGGGGAAATTCGAGAGGTAGGTTCGCAAGAAAGAGCAGCCACGGTG
Source organism: Phylloporus aff. rhodophaeus (assembly GCA_038094475.1). NCBI lineage: Eukaryota > Fungi > Basidiomycota > Agaricomycetes > Boletales > Boletaceae > Phylloporus > Phylloporus aff. rhodophaeus. Next base: position 42,957 of record JBBPUD010000092.1, on the reverse strand, counting down.
GGTGAATTACACATGAACTGCAGCTGACGAACACTTCCGCGTCCAGGAGGCAGACATGATGGTGATAGCGAGAGGACTGGGACCCATAGTCTTCAGTCGCCCGTGTACACCAATATCTCTGCCATAAAGCGGATCCAAGTGTCGAAGTTCCATTCACAGCGGATGACGAGTGATTCAATAAGCCACAGTGCGGATTGGGGGTGCTTTTTCCAGGCAAGGCCTCCTGGGAAGCTACTCGAACAGACAACCGCTCCGGGCGCCTGTGTCATCATTTGGCACCACTCGAAAAGTTCTGGTCAAGGAGCCGGCGCATAAATAGCTATCTCGTTCTCTTCCATTCATGGTCGTCATCGCGCGATGTCCACAGAGGTTCTTCTGATCCTGATGAAGTCTGATAATATGAAAGCAAATACGACGAGTGGACTTATCCTGCCATGTTCTTGCGGCATGCTCTTGCTCCCCTGACCACTTCCCCCCCTTTTTGTATTGGTTGATGAGTGATGGCATCAAAGCATTCCGCTGATACCTGTGAAAACCCTAGGTTGTGGTCGACAGCCCGCAGATACTGTGAGGCTCCGTCATTCGAAGTGAGTATAAGTCTATAATGCTACCTATTACTTGACGCAAACCGATGACGATATGATGTTGCAGAGGGAAACCCCCAACGGGATACTTGTCTGTGTCCGATGAAGAGCCCAAGCGTGAAATGACTATTCTGTAAGATGCACACGAAACGATGCACAGACAGAGAATCCTTGGGCAAGTCGAAAGCAAGCTGCGACCTCGCATTGTGAGTTGTTACTCGCGGGATACCTTGGCTCGAGCATAATGATTGGTGCTGCTTGACACGTACATAATACGACTTGTCGTGCAACCGAGGGCGATCAATGCATGCAAAGTGAATATACCAGACAAATGCAATCCTCCTGATACAAATGCAAAACGGTGGGAAGTGATGGTAGACCACGAGTCACAAGACTACAATACCTCAATCGTCTCGACATTCTCAATCAAGTCCGTCAACGAAACCTCGTCGCGGATTCGAACCATGATCAAACTGTCCGCCGCAACGCGTCTATACTCTGCCCACGACACCTTTTCAAACAAGAGCGCGCCAAACGCCTGCCTCAGACGAGCGACCAACCGGAGTGCGCGTGTTGTCTTGTCGAGCCCAGTCATATCACGCGCATACTCTTGGCTGAGCAGTGGTCGGATCCAAGGATGAACGAGGCAGTGTCCGTTTCCTGTCGTCAGAGCTTGTGTTGTCTGAATCTCGGTCTCCCCAAGCATGGGCGTCGTTGCATGGTATACCCAGACGCTGGTCTTCGGATCTGGTCCAGACGAGTGGACGAGTTGAGTGATGGGAAATTGAATGCATGGAAGTCGCAGCCGACTAGAAACGAGGGATACTGACGGAAGCCCGTTCAGCTTATTGTAGAGCGTATTAACGGGGGAGAGGTCGGGTAGGGACGAGTGTAGTTCGGTCACAATCTGATCTAGCTGAGCAGTGTCCATGATGGGAATATGTGGTGGTACAAGAGGGTTATAGACGGTTAAGTTCAGCGGTAAACAGCTGTTGTATTCGTTCGCGGTCCCAGTCCAAGCAAGAATGGCAACATCTCCAGAGCCTGTCAAGACATATTCTAGTAGCCGACCGACCGCACGAGTGCCCTCGCCATATATGACTGGAATAGGTGCATGGAAAATGCCTAAAAGTGAGTAAGCAATGTCTTCCACTAGCGTCGTTTCACGCCTCGAGGCTAGATACAGTTTTTCCCGCACTCTGTCAAGACCGGGTTCGAGTATGGCAACCTGCTCTGCAGAGACCTGTGGTACCTCCATTTCCCTCAGGACTTCGGGTGACTCTTTGTGATTCTCCAGCGTTAATCCACGGTAAGGTTTCCAGTCCTGTGTATAGAACTGGACACGCTTGGCAGCAGCGTATTCCTGGTATGTCCACACTCTGCTGTTCCAGATGCTATTCAAGAGACCGTCGGGTTCATCCGACAAAGATGAGACGTCGCAGAGGTGGATGATCGTGAGAGTTGAGTCACGGTACCATGCAAACATGGCGACCAGCGATTCTTGCAATATCACGTTGTTCAGTTTATCGATGCAGCACGTGTCGCTCCACGCCCACCGGAACCCGAGTGATTGTGCGACCGAGCAAAATCTTTGTAGCTTGATATTCGCAGACGAAACTTCCAGCTTGTAGATCGTAATACGCTTGACTTCCTGGAGAAGCGGTTCGCCGTCTTCCCACTTGTGTGAGAACATGGCGTAGCGGTAAAACTCTTTCACCTCTCTTAGAATCCACGCGTGATCAACCTTTTGTGTCATGGATGATACGAGTTTGTTGAAGGTGGGGAATGCCTCGAACGCTTTAGTTAGCTCTATCCTGTCAATAAGGCGACCGGTAGTGGTGTCTATAAGTACCCGGGGCATGTGAGAGATGGTGTTGTGGATGAGACGTCGAATGGCAGGTCTTGCGTCAACATACCGAGAACGAAGTTCTACAGTCTGCGTCAGTTACCATTCCTGGAGAACTCAACAAAATGGCTCACCACGAACACGCGGATCGGGGTGTTCTTCGAGTTTTGAGAGCATCGTATCAATGGCTACAACCGCTTCTCTGTGACGTTCTGTACCATGTAAGGCGGCATGTCTCAGTTCATAGCCTCGGTAAGATGACGGATCAAGTTTGATCACCTGCAAATCATGTAATTGATATCAACCATGGTGCTGGGATGGTGCATACCTCGTCGGCGTCCTCGAGTGCGTCTTCCCACAACTTCATAATAATTCGGGTTTTGCCTCGCTTCACCAGCATGCCCACACGGTCCGGTGGATCGAGTGATAATATAGTCGTGAAGTGTTCAACAGCTTCGTTATAGCTCTGAGAATCTAAAGCGGTGCCGGCACGCTTTTCTAGCCTTACTCTGCATCTCCGTCGGAAATCTCCATCGGGTGTTAAGATAAGCATCAGGAGTATCGTGGACACTTACCGAGTTCCCACCGCTGTCGCTCATCACCAACGCTCATGTCAAACGTGAGCTCGGGTTGCGCCTGTCGAAAACATTCGATGGCTTCGGTGACTCGATCCTCCCGTTCAAGAACGTCGCACAATGCACGGTAAACGACAAATTTTGAAAGGTCAAACTGGGCGTAAAAGTCTCAACGACTGTAATCAGAGTGATATGTAAGCATACCTCGCATGCCCTGTCCAGTACTTCTTTTGTCGACCCACGGAGTAGCAACGTACTCGCCCATTTGGCTAGTAGAGCATGTGGACTTGACGAGCTGATAGAGAGTGCGGTAGCATAGGCAGCAAGCGCTTGTTCATAGTCCCCTGATGACTTGTCTCCGATTTCTTCGAGCGCAATAATGCATTTGTTCGTAAAACCTGAGCGGCAATCAAATTGCGTTCTCTGATTCAATGACGACAAGACAGACCAGAGAGCCAGTCCGTGATGAGCGTATCGGTTTCGACGATGTCGTTTATGCGCTTCCTGATGTCAAACAGCAGCTTCGCGGCATCGATGATGTGACTGTTGGCATAGAGTGATTCGCATTCATGCTTTTGTCGGTGAATACGAACGATCTCCTGGGAATTGGCAAGTTCTATGCGGAGTTCTTCGATGGATTTCTCAAGATCCCCTGACGAATGCGGGCAGAGCTGAGCAGAATTTAGCCAAACATCAATAAAGAACGCACCATGTTTCCGTTGGTATGAGTTCAACATGTTTTTTGCTTTCTGGTGAGAATTGGCAAGTTGCGCGCGGAGGTCTTCCACCATTTTCCCAAGATCCACTGATGAATGGTAAACGTGAATAAACAATAAATTGATTAACGATGTTTGGAGAAACATCGACCAAGAACGCACTAGACCTGCTGTTCTGAACCGCAAGATCTACACGCACTGAGTCAACGGTAGTCTCTAACACATTTTCTCTCTGTTTAGCTGTGCGTTGGGTGTCGGCGAGCTGAATTTGTAGCTTTTCGATGGTTCTATTGAGGTCCGCTTCGGTCTTTTTGCAGCGAGTCTGAATAAAGCGGTTTCAAGTTGTAGAGACCGAATAAGGATCACAGATCCACTTACATGAACATCAATGTATGCAATGGAAAGGACATTATGCAGGCTTAACGATGCGATATCGAAGCCCCCGGAGATCACAAGGTGGTTATTTTGAGAAATGGCCATCGTGTCAATAAAAGTAAGATGGTGAACGACAGGACCAATTTGTGCGTGAGTGGACGTGTCCCAGAACGAGACGGATGAATTTGCGCTGGCTACAATGAATGCACCGTTTCTCGATAGGGCGATGGATTTAGGACTATTGTTGCTGTGAATCCGCCATTTGTAGAGCGACTCTCTGGAAATCACATCCAGATAATGAATGTCACCAGTGGAACACAACGCAAAGAGTCGACTGTCCGAAGCCCAGGCAATGGACTGGACTGGAAGGTACATGATTCCAAGGAAGTTGCCATCCTGACTGTCAAAGGTACAAAAGGAAGCGGCACTTGACAAGTCCACACTGTAAGCAAGCGCAGTGAGGCGACTGTTCGGCGAGAACTTGATGGTGTGAAAATTACGGTCCCTCCTACCGAACAGAAATTTGCCACCCTCGCGTAACCGGATTGCGGCTTTTCTGTCGTCTGATGTACTCGCGATTTTTGTTCCATCTGGTGAAATGTCGACTGCGTTCACAGTTTTCTCGTGTGGTGTAAATTCGTCTACTTTTTGGCGACTTTTGGCGTCCCACAGGATGACTCGACCGTCTTCCGTCCCGGTTACGATCCACTTGCCGTCTTGCGAGGTTGCGATGCTGTGAACCGCACTCCCAGCATCCATGGGTGATCCCATCTCTCGTCCATCTTGCACTTGCCAATATCGAATCTTCCCTTCCACGTCTCCGCCAACGAAATGTTGCCCATCGGCGAGGGACGCGATACACAATGTAACGCTTTGAGCAATGATTTCAACCGGCTGGGTCTGGTCTACAGATTCGCTTCCATCCATTTCTAAAGGTTCTGGTTCAGTATTGCCTTTTCGGTTACCCCAGCTGCCGTACCTTCAATTCTTGAAGGTCGAGTTGAACTTTTGTATCTTCAGCCTCATTAGTCTAATTGCTTACTGTCCTTTCCACAACTTTGAAAAATATACGTGCCCAGGTGCTAGAGCGGTGGAAAGGAGATTGTGTGGCTTCTTTGACATACACGTGTCTCTCCGGGTCCTGGGCGCTTACTACTATCTGATCCTGCCAGAGGGAGACAAGGGACGCCTTTCCGTTTCGTATACAGATATTGACGCAACATGGGTGTCTCACGAATTTTCTAGATCTTCTTCAACCGCTTGCATGTCTGCCTCTGACACACAGCGGCATACTGCCGTCGCCATTCCTTCGTGTGGCAACTCGTCTGTTATACGACGCAGGTACACGAGTGTAATATGATCTGCATCCATTTGGTACAGGCTGACTCGCATACCCAGAGATGTGCTCACACACACGGCCCCGCGTCACGACGCGCAGACGACAACCGGCGATACCTAGGGAGATCCTAGCTAGCGTGTGTGCTAGCGATGCCTTGGTCCCCACGAATACTCACTAGCAGGTAGCGCTCAGTATACATAATGTGGACGCTCGTCGCAAGTACATCGACGTGGGGTATTGCACCCCGACTATTGATGCAGATATGGCAGTAGCGATGGTCATATCTGCGGTAACCCAGAGGAACGGCTGCTACTGCCAACGAGGTTTCCATCGCCTGCGCTGTGGTCAACGAACTTTAACATGCGTCGCGAGCGGAAAAATGCGATGAGGACACACCGAATACGAACAGAAAAACACCTACGAGACGCTCGAGCGTATGAAAACACCATTCATTCAGGGCACTGTGAGCGTACAATGCGCGCTAGCCTTGAAGAAACCGGATGAACGCACGAAATGACGCACGGCCTGCTCTCATCCGAGACCCGCGATCCCACGTCACTGTCATCTCAGACTCATCTGAATGAACATACTACCGGTTTTTCGGTATCACTCAATGCATTCGCCCGAGTGTGATGAGTGTTCAGTCACGCACAACACGACTTGGCACCGTGCAACTAAAAATATCAGCAGGGAACAACTTGCGCGCACATGGAAGGATGACAATAAGCACACCGAGTCAGACAATACGAATGCGATCATCACGACAAAACCGTCATCCAGATGAAAACTTTGAAAACATGAATTCGCGATAACCTGCTAGGTGTGTCGTATTCGAAAGACGATGGTAGCACTGCGAAAGCTCTGTACTGTTCAATGGGAGAAACAATCACAAGAGTCACTGACGTTACAATACTTCAATCGTGTCGACATTCTCAATCAAGTCCGTCAATGACACCTCGTCGCGAATCCGAACCATAATCAAGCTGTCCGCTGCGACACGCTTGTATTCCGCCCATGATACCTTTTCGAATAGAAGGGCGCCAAATTCTTGTCTCAGGCGAGCGACCAATCGAAGTGCGTGCGTCATCTTGTCGAGCCCGGTAATACCCCGGACATACTCTTGACTGAGGAGTGGTCGAATCCAGGGATGAGTGAAATAGTGTTCATTCTCTACAGTCAGATCGTGTGTCGTCTTGATCTCAACGTCTCCAAGCATGGGTGTCGTTGCATGGTATACCCAGAGGTTGGTCTTCGAATCCGGTCCAGATGAGCAGGCGAGTCTAGTAATAGAAAAACGGATGCAAGGGAGTCGCAGCCGGCTAGAGGTAAGGGATACTGATGGAAGCCCATTCAGCTGATCATAGAACATCTTAGCGAGGGAGAGGTCCGGTAGGGACGACCGCAATCTGGTGACAACGTGTCTCCATGTTGGGTATATGTGGCGGCATAAGTGGGTCATAGACGGTTAGGTTCAGCGGTAAACAGCTGTTGTATTCATTCGCAGTCCCGGTCCAAGCAAGAATCGTGGCATCTCCCGAACCCGTTAAGACGTATTCCAGTAGTCGACCAACCGCACGGGTGCCCTCGCCGTATATGACTGGAATGGGTGCATGGAAAATGCCTAAAAGTGAGTAAGCAATGTCTTCCACTAGCGTCGTTTCACGCCTCGAGGCTAGAAACAGCTTTTCCCGCACTCTGTCAAGACCGGGTTCGAGTATGGCGACCTGCTCTGCAGAGACCTGTGGTACCTCCATTTCCCTCAGGACTTCGGGGGACTACTTGTGATTCTCCAGTGTCAGCCCGCGGTAAGGTTTCCAGTCTCGAGTATAAAACTGGACACGCTTGGCAGCAGCATATTCCTGGTATGTCCACACTCTGCTGTTCCAAATGCTATTCAAGAGACCATCGGGTTCGTCTGACAACGATGAGACGTCGCAGAGGTGGATGATCGTGAGGGTGGAGTCACGGTACCACGCAAACATGGCGACCAGCGGTTCTTGCAATATCACATTGTTCAGTTTATCGATGCAGCACGTGTCGCTCCATGCCCACCGGAACCCGAGTAGTTGTGCGACCGAGCAAAATCTCTGCAACTTGATATTCGCAGGAGAAGCTTCCAGCTTATAGACCTTAATACGCTCGACTTTCTGGAGAAGTGGTTCGCCGTCCTCCCACCTGTGGGAGAACATGACGTAGCGGTAGAATTCTTTCACCTCTCTTAGAATGCGTGCGTGATCAACCTCTTGTGTCATGGATGATATGAGTTTGTTGAAAACGGGGAGCGCCTCGAACGCTTTTGCTTGTTCCGTTCGATCATTCAAGCGCCCCGTAGTAGTGTCAATGAGTACCCGTGGCATGCGGGAGATGGTGTCGCGGATGAGATGCCGGATGATAGGCCTTGCGTCGGCGTGCTGAGATCGAAGTTCTACAACCCACATTAGTCAATATTCTTGGTGATATCAATCTGATAGCTCACCACGAACATGATCGTCAGAGGATTCCTCGAGTTTCGATAGCATCGTATCAAAGGCCTCGACTGCCTCTCCATAAAGTTCCGCTCCATGGAGAGCAGCATATCTCAAATCGTAGCCTAGATGAGATGATGGATCGAGTTTGATCACCTATAAACTATATCAATAACATTGGTCTCAACTTCGAAACAAAGAGGACCTCATCAGCATCCGTCAGTGCACCTTCCCATAGTTTCATCATAGCACGCGTCTTGCTGCGTCTGACCAACGTGTCCACGCGGTCCCGTGGTTCAAGTAATAATATGGTTGTGAAGTAGTTATCAGCTTTGTTATAATCCCGAGAATGCAAGTAGGTGTTAGCAAGCTTTTCTAAGCTTTCTGTACATTGCCGCTGGAAATCTTCATCAAATGTTCAGACGAGCGCTAGCAGTATTTGTGAGTACTTACCAAGTTCCCAACGTGGTTGCTTATCGCTGATACTCTTATCCAACGTGAGCTCGCTCTTCATTTGAAGAAAACATTTGATGCTTTCATTCATGCGACCACTCCCTTGAAGAACCTCGCATATTACTCGGTAGATCATAAATTTTGGAAACTTGAACTGGACATAAACGTATCTCAATATCTATGATAAGAGTAGCACACGAAGCATACCTCGTTGGCCCCTTCCAATACATCCTTTGTCGATCCCTGAAGCAAGACCATGGTCACCCACTTGGTTAACAGATCATGCGGTCTTGATGGCAGGAGTGACAGTGCAGTGGCGTAGGCGGTAACTGCCTCGTCATGTTTTTCGTCCCCTGATGCCTGGTCCCCGATACGGTCAAGCTCTACAACACACTTGTTCCTGAAGCCTTGGAGTGACAATTGAGCCCTGTTCCTCACTTTAAAATAATAAACCCACCCGGGAGCCAGTCTATAATGACTGGGTCAGTCTTAGCACTGTCACTTATGGATGTTGTGAAGGCGAGGAGAGATTTTGCGGTCTGCAGGACATGACCGTCTGCAAACAGTTTTTCGCATATATATTTTTGACGATGAGCATGAACGATCTTGGTGAGACCGTCAATTCGCACTTGCAGCGATTGAATCGTCTCATTTAGGCGTGCTTCAGTGCCTTGGCAACGAATCTGAGGTGGTAAATGAAGCTGTTTGTGGAGGTTCAAGGCAAGGTATTGCCTACTCACATGGAAGATGTCATACAATGTGATATTCGAGCCTCCATAAATTGCAAGGTAGTAGTTTGGGGAGATAGCCATGCAGTCGATTGGATGAGGATGCCGAATGACGGGGCCAGTTTGCTTTTGAGTAGAAGTATCCCAGAAGGAAATGGATGAATTTGCGCTGGCTGCGAGGAATGCGCCATCGCTCGACATGGAGATACATCTGGGTTTATCGTCGCTGTGAATTAGCCATTTGGAGAGCGTCTCTCGAGAGTGCACATCAACACAATGAATGTCGTGATCGGAAGACAAGATAAAGAGTCGCTTGCTGTCCGATGACCAGGCGAGTGACAGGGCAGAAATGCGAATGTCACTGAGACTTGTCAAATATTGGGCGTTACGGACAGAGATAAAGGTTGCGTTCGACTTTTTCGAACCGCCGGTACTGACAGCAAAGAGGGAACTGTCGGGTGAAAATCTGACCGTATGAAAGTTGCGATCCTCCCAGGCATGCGGCCAATTGCCATCAGGGAGTGACCAGACATCGGCAAATCCGTCATCCGATGCAGTTGCAAATCTCGTCCATCTGGTGAAATGTCGACCGACTTGACGAGTTTCTCGTGTGTTTTGGTCTCGCTTGTTTTTTTGCGGCTCTTCGCATTCCAGATGGTCACGTGGCCATCTTCCGTCCCAGCCACGATCTGTTCACTTCTTCGTACCTCGAGACCATCCTACACTCAGCCCGAAGAAAGCTTGCGATAGGCAAATAAGCGGCGACAAAGATGAACCCATCGTTTTAATAGTGTGCTTCAGGAATATACCTGGGACATGTGTTGGATCTGCTCTGGGACCGACGAGTAGTTGTTCGGAGCTTTGTGGTTTTGCTCATCTTCCGAAAACGGTAAGCAAAGTCTTGTGAATTCAACAAGGCCAAACAACCACCTTGAGCCAGAAATTTCAATACCAACACTGCACCGCAGCGGCACTGACCAGACACAATGCCACGCAGACGTGGAAAGTTTATTCCACCTCCATCCCATCTTTCACGCGTCTTGGAACACCTCAATGCTGGCCCTCGACTCGCTCTCAATGGGCTTCGGCGGATAAGTTTGACATACGCCGCGCGGAACGACCACATGGGCGCACGGTACGCATTTTCATCTAATATACCAACCTTTATGAATATCCGAATTATAACAGGCATTTCGTCAAGGAAGAACTACCCCGTATACGCTGGGCGAATCCTCTCCTCGGGATCGCCATCAACAGAGTTCCCAAGACGCGCCAGGAGACCTGGGCGCCACATGCAACGGTAGAGTTTGGTGCGTTTCACTCGCATGCTGTCTTTCGTCGTGTTTACCTGTTCCCGATTATTGTGTGTATTAGAGGATGGGACGACGTCAACGATCGACATGTCGAACAAGTGGTCGACCACGATCGCCAAGGAGCTCATGGACCTCGCAGGCGGCGAGCCGTGGAAGGCGTACAAATCCGCTGCACTCGCTGCTGGCCATCCGATCCTGCCCGCCGAGGAAAACGAACGGCTCGCCCGGGTCAACGCTCAGCCCAAGGCCAGCCCGACAAAATCATCGTCTCCAGAGGAGATGGAGGTACAGGTACAGGAGATGCTGAATGCGCCAAGTCGACCCAAGTCAGGTGCAGCCGCTATTCTGCCATGATCTCGTTTCCATCCTGTAATAGACATGTAGTGGAACGCTTTATATATCGCTATAATCATTTCTAGGCTTCGTAGCGTGAAAAGTCGTTCCATAATGAAGAGTCTTCTAATCGACCAACCAGGATGTGATCAAAATGACCACTCCAATGCCAAACACAACAGCTGCAATGTCATCCATGAATGCACTTCCCATACGCAAGTAGCGTAGTCCATTCAAGATGAATGAAGATATTGATGCCGGAAGGTGCGGAAGGATAACCGAAAGTAGAACAGGGGGTTGTACTTCATCCTACCATGACTCAAAGTTAACACACACTTCATACGACAGAAATGCTGACTTACGTGTCCGCTGAATATACGCAACGAATGTAGGGTCACTTGCAACGTCATGAATGCCCAAAAGAACGGCTGGACAATGTTAACCTTGTTAATTGTGACATTCACAAGGCCATGACCACTTACGACGATCTGCACACCCCACGTCCCGTCCGACGTCCCTTGAATTGCCAACTTTGGCCATCGTCTCCAAAATGGCACCTCGATAGCACCTGCGGTCTTTTCTACAAACGCCTGTGGCTCCTTCCACAGCACGAACACCGCCAACAAGGCCCACATACACATGAGGTGCACGAACGGCAGCCATTTTTGCAGACGAGTTGATGGCTTGGGTGGTACAAGTGGTGCAGGTGCTTTTCCAGGAGCCGCACCGCCCTGTGGGTTCATACTGGCCAGCTGTGCCATGATGTTGGCCAACGGATCGTCTCCATCGGGCTGGGGCTGAAACGGTCGCGAGTGGGTAGAAGGCGATGGGTCTGGTGCCGCGCCCATGAGTGCCTGCATGAAATGGCGTTGCTGTTCAGGCGACCAGATGGATGGGTCTGGAGGGGCTCCATAGGCGGGTGGCGGGGGCGATGGTCTCGGTGTGTCCTTTGGCGGGGTCGGTGGAGGGGGCATGTTCGACTCTTCCCCCACAAATGCAGCACCACCTCTGGCGGGTGTGTCTGCAGCGACGACAATGTGAATGAGTCAAGACAAGACAAAGGCGATGAGGCTCACCGTCTTGAAGGTACGCCGACCCCTCCTCGCCGCGCGCAGACGTGGCTAGTTTTGCGAGACGATCCCCACCGCGACTGAGGATGGCCTTTCTGCGAGCTTCAGCACGGGCAGCTGGCGAGGACATGACGAATGTATGGTTTTGATGAGAAACGTGTACAATAGGGCAGTGGTACTTAGTTTGGTAAACTCCCAGGCTCATTCATCTACTACTACAACCAGCACGATGCACAAGCCAGACAAGGCGACCACTGAACGCAACGCAAAGATCCTTCGTGAGCTCGTGAAACAGCCAGAAAACAAGCTCTGTGCAGACTGCAAACGCAATGGTATGCACTGGACTTTTCTTTTTTTCCGTTCGTGATCCTTTTGCCTGGCAGATCCTCGGTGGGCGTCATGGAACCTGTGAGCGCTCGGTGACCCAATGTATTCTACGCACAAACTTATCTCCTTTTATGTTTCTAGCGGTGTATATCTCTGCATACGGTGTTCGGGTATCCACCGTGGCATGGGCACGCACATTAGCCGCATCAAGTCCATTGACCTCGACATGTGGACCCCCGAACAGATGGAGGTACTCCCAGTGCTCGGCAATCCAATTTGCGCTCACCCCCTCTCAGTCTATTCAGAAATGGGGAAACCGTCGTGCAAATCTGTACTGGGAGGCCCACTTGAAAGCCGGACATATCCCCCCTGATCAGTAAGTTTTGTCTGGGCTCTACACTCACATATTCTCACTTTGTTCCCACAGTAAAATGGAATCGTACATTCGCTCAAAGTACGAGTCGCGCCGGTGGGCCTTGGATGGTCCTCCCCCCTCCGACCCATCCATTCTCGATGGTCCCGCGCAGTCCTCTTCCAACGGAGATGCAGCACCCGCGGCCCCGAGCACACCGCTCTTTGAGACTTCCTCTGCACCATCACCCACATCTGCCCGCTCTGCGCACGCGCCCACCGCAAGTCTCTCTGCACCTCGGCCAGCATCACCCTCTGTCAACTCTCCTACCACCTTCCGTCAAAACACTGCCCACTCTCACACTCAATCCAGACAACTCCTCTCTGCCGCTGTCGCCGGGCGCATCCCTACCCCTTCGACACTACACCAATCCCAATCCCAATCACAGCCCCAGCAAACTCAACAAGCTCAACAACCGCAGCAGCAAAAACCCGCAGACGACCTCTTCTCCCTCGACTTTCACGCAGCCCCTGTCTCAAAACCAGCCACCCCACCCCAACCTCCCGCAAAAGACATCAAGCAAGACATTCTCTCCCTCTTTTCTGCTCCCGCCCAGGCCGTCCAGCCCTCTAACGCGTTTGGTCGGTTTACGTCAGCCCCATCGCCCTGGGACGCACTTGGCGGGCATGCTCAGAACCACGCGCCAACGGCATCGCAGGCCCAAACACAGCAGCCCCCAATCAGCATGGTGGGCACGACTGGCACCGGCCTTTGGGGCGTGTCTTCCGGATGGAACGGTGCCCTTCCAAATACAACTCCCAATGCCAGCATCTGGGGTGCACCAACTGCCAGTACGGCAGGTGGGGGTGCGACGCACACGAATGCGTTTAGCACGCTGAATACGGCGGATATCTGGGGCGGCGGGAGTACCTCGCATACGAGCGGCGGGTTTTTTACTGCACAACCGGCAGCGGCGGCATCGAAAAAGGACGACGTGTTTGGAGACTTGTGGGGGGATTTCAAGTAGGAGGTGTTTCCCCTGGTGCTTTCTGTGACGTACCTCGTATCCTGACCCGTTTGATAATCGGACTTTTGATATGATCAGAATCACTTTCGTACACTCGAGTTTATCAATCCCACGAGACGAAAACGCACTTTTTCGAATAGATGAGGCGCTCCTTTATGCTCCTAAATAAAGGTGAGCGCCCGGCCGATAGACTCGAGGCAATGAGCATTACAGTGCAAACTGTTGCAATCCAGTACGATGACATCATGATTAAGGGTTTGCTACAAGGAAAGCGAGTCTGGAAATGGATATCGTTAATCCTGCCATGGTAGGGCGGAGCTGGGCAAACATCGCCTTTAGGACTGCCTCGTAAACCGCCACCGGGCAAGTACCCTTCCATTCCATCCAGGGCGGTCGCATGTATGTAAACTTATAAAAGGTGGTACAGCATCACCCTTGTCCCACTTCTTTCGATATGCGCCTCAGATTCAGCTCATCTCATGATCACCTGAACACAGACATCTCTGACGAACAAGGCAACGTTCTCTACAACGTCTCCACACCCTCTGGATTTTTGACAAAGAAGGTGACCACGATCAGAAAGTTCAACCAGGGGGGTGCGTCAGGGGAGACAATGGGCATTATTGAGTGGGCTCGGGGGTTTGGAATGGAATCGTTTCGGTTCAACGGAAGGGTAATACCCGCAGACGAAATGTTCCAAAAGCGCATGTGGAACAGGTCCGTCGTCTTTCTCTGTACATAATAACGCAGCGCAGTATTGACAGATATCGGCGTCCGATACAACCTTGATGAATATCGCTAGTGGTCTCTACTTTGTGGGTCCCGATCGGCGTACATACAAGTGGAAGCTGTCGTCACACTGTTGGGTATGTCCGCTCTGGGCTACCTGAAAAGGGATACGACGATGACCTTACTTGTTCCGAATAGATGAAATATGCCGAGTCAAATGTTGAGCTCGTCCGGTTTCACCAGAAGAATTTGGGAATTTTGAAGCCAATCCATCCTTCTTACCTCGACGTCTCCCCTAGCGTAGCTTCGATGCTGGACCACATCATCATCACGTTTATCTACGTAGAGTCGCTGCGCAGGTTACGCAGGTCACGCAGGTCGCAGCATGTACAGTCCAGCAACGTGAACGTGATCAACATGAACGTGATCAACATGAACTCCGCTATGGCAGGAGGCTTAACTTGTTGAATATCCTTTGGGCAGGCCTGTATGATGAGCTGTGACTCTGTAGTAGGAGTGAGTGGTCTTCACTATCACTTTGCATACCGGCAGATCTTGATGGTGAAGATCTGACAGGCGATGGTATCTATGTTTCAACTTTCCATGTATATCGCACCCTACTCTTGCCTTGTTTACACCTTGCTTTTATCTTTGCACGCTGTTATTAAGTCTGTGGCATGAGATCACCCTTGCCAACTTGATGCGAGAATGACCTCGAAAGACTTTGCGTGCTTTCAATTTTCAGCCTGCGCGTTAGCCTCTACTATGGATGAGATTGCGTGCTCCAGACCTCTCGAATACTCTATGACATATGTTTAAAACAGGCTGTGCCTGATTTGGAGTGACTACTTCTGCAATCCTGGATCAGGTGGATTTGGTATAGGACTTCCACAAATATAATGAAGGTATTCGCATTACCCACCTCGAAGGAGACAGAGGTCAAGTCTGAGGACGACTATTCCGACTGGCTTGAATGATGGTTTGTGGCAAAGTCATCGGGGACAAAAGTAAACCAGATGTCGCGTGAGGAAGGATACTAGTGCATATCGCATGTTCTCGGAGTCGTATTTGGGCACTTGTCAACTTATTATCGCGAGTTCAGGGCTATGATGTATGTACACACTGCTAAACTTCACACTCGCTTTGATCAGCTTGGTTAGTAGCAGCAATATTATAAAAGTGACCGTTCGTGCACACTCGGCGAGAGAAATGCAACACACGTGCATCTACGGGAGCACTGCCCGCCATTCAGGGTCCTCCGCTCGATCTCCATTCACCAATCACATATAAGAGGCGTGACTCCTTGGGATTGTCCTCCCGCACATCGGCGGAAATGAACTAGATCTGGATGTGTGCAAACAAGGAAGGGATCATAAGGTGAGTCGCATGAACTTGGGCAACATATCCTATATGCAGAGCACGATTCAAGTATTTGGAAGTCTTCTTCCTGAGCGATACAGTCCGAAGGACGAAAAGAAATAGCAGCATTATAGCCTTGCAAGTAATATGCTTATGCTGGACTACAAAGAGCTTGTGAAGACAACTTACTAATTTGGGCTCCAGGATGGTTGCAACAGAAGTAAGCTAGTACAGAGCTCGTCACGATCGCACGAATTGAGTCGTTTACGTACTGCAAAAGTAATGTGGAGACGTCGATATACACGACATGCTTGGGGGGAGAAATGATAAGATATGACGATAAACAGTGCGAGGGTCACATTAGGAAAGTCCGGTATTGTGCGAGAGAAAAGTAAACTGGTGTAGAGGCTTCAATGGTGTGCTGTATCCTACACTGGCTATGACATCGCGGAAAGGGAGGATGAAGGGAACTTGTGCTGCATATATGATGTCGTTGAATGTGCATGAATAGGCGGAAAAACGTGAAGAGTTCATGGAAAGTATTCGTGGGGTCAAAGACCCGCTGTTCATCGCTTTTGAGAATCATCCCATCGGGCCTTGAGAAAACGCTATCAAGATGTGAGCCAAAGTGTATCGCATGTAAAGGAATACCGGCCTTGGGTTGCTGAGGATAAGCGGCGTCTTCGTCGTGTTCGATGTCTTGCAACTTCCGCTTCAAACTGCGCGGTGGTATCGTGATGCAAAGGCCCGAACACACCCGAACACCAAGCTGTACGTCGTAGTCAGCACTCGATCCAGACGAATGCATACATCCACTTACCGGAGCCAACAACGAATCCGACCTTTCATCGACTAGCAAACACGACTGTCAGTACTACAATGCCACCAAATGAGCTAGTACATACGCGAAGAAAATGCCTCCGATCCGAGCATCACGTCATCCGTGCCACAATCATCCTCGGGCAACTGTCGTGGCAACAATTTGGGTGCGCCCGGGATCGGCCCCTCGAAAGGTGCATCACGGGGATAGTCCACGTTCAACTGCAACTTGAGTGGTGGCAAACGCAGCACAACGCGTGGCCGTCCATCCCGGCGGCGCTTCCGCACGATGACTTCGGGCTTTTTCACCGGTATGTGGCGCATATATGCACTTCCCTGCACAGGAAGCGCAGTCTCGGCTGTGGCATACGCGTTGGCAGGCGCGTCGGGCCAAGCAAGGCCATCCGCGGAACTGCAGTCCAAGACAGGGGGTGGGTGGGTTGAGATGTGCTTGTTAGGGCAGGCACGGGCTTTGATGGTGTCGATGCGGAGGCCTGCGCGGTAGGCGCGTCGTTTGGCGTGGTATGTGCGGCGAATGCGGCAGCGGAACTGGAGCGCTATCTGGTTGTACCGCGCGTTGGTGTGTCGAAGACGTCGGACGAGCTGAGCAAAGGCGGCGGTGGAGAAAGCTGAGCGGGCCATGTCGGACATGCAGGGAATGTGGCAGATGGTGGTGGTTGTAAAGAAAGAGGGGTTGAAAACAAGTTGGAAAGGAATGGATGCTGTGCCGAGCCGTGTCTTGGCTTGTCACGCCTGCGTGAAATGTGGACAACAAAGCAAGAAAACAAATGGGGGGGTACCGGACAGAGAATACTGGTGGGGGAGTTGGCATATTTATACGCAGGTATTGCATGCACAGGCCCAGGGTCGTCGTATGACCGTCCCGTCTCATACACAAAGCAGGCGGAGCCTGTCCCACCAAAACTGGTGATCAGCATCTCCCACGTGACTCTGCCGGAGGCGCTCGGCAATGCTTGGTGACTTTATCTTGGTTGGAAACCACTGCCTCCTCAACAAGACAAAATGTATCCGAGGTATGACACCGTTCTTTCCAAGTTGACCTCTGGGCCTGCGACGGTCCAGTGACAGAGTATCATTTCATACGTTGGCAGTACAGTCTTATTGTCAATGACGATCGATCAGTGCAGGGCCCAGTCTGATCGTCAAACTAATCAGACTATCGATTTTGTGAACGTCCGTGAAACAATAAACACGGCACTCCCGTCCGTGTCAAAGTCCCCCAGGTTCCACTTCGGACAATATTACAAAACAGCGGCTTAATGCGTGTTGCACTGCGGCATAGAAAGTATCCCAGGCACGACTGTCGCGTTTGTACCGTATTCTTTCACTGCTTCCCAAGCAAACCATTATAGGCGTTAACAGGGCCAACGAGCGACTGGTATGCACTCAGCATACATTACGAGGTCTCTTTACTACAAGTTTCTGTTATTAATGTTGATCGGTGCGGTGATTCTCGGAAATACCAAGGATACTGTGGCTTACAGCAATCACATCGACCACGGTTTCTCCCTCATTTGCCGTCAGGTCCTCATCCCCTAGCAAGGGTCTTGGGACCAGCAGGTGGCACGCGGAGCCCGAAAAGAGAATTATGGGACGACGATCTCGTATGGGCCGATGATCTTGGACGACGAACACATTGATAACTAAGTAAACCTATGCATTAAACCGATTTTAATGTCAGAAATCTAAAGACATTCAATCACATCATACAGGTGTAACACAAGATGGCATAATATGCCTGGGTGGCATAAATGACGTACCCTATGTCCACTGCCGTTGCCGAGTCCAGTGAGAATCAACCGTCCCAAGACACATCCACCGTTCAACGTTCATCAGCCTGACTGTCAATGTCTTGCATTTTCTACTTCAGTCAACCCTGCGGAATCGTGATACTCAGTCCCACACGGATGTTCATCGCAAAAATGGTGCCACGATCACTGTCTCTTCGGCCCTTTCATCGCCTGGCAAGGTCGAGGAAGATGTCAATTAATCAACGTATTCATAACATGTCTCCTGATTTCATATCCCCGTACTGGCTTTCTGGCCTTCTTTCTGTGCCCTGAAGTATCCGGGATCCAATCAACTCAAACATGTTAGCAGACTGGAATCTTGCATGATGCCCCTGTTGTACGACGTCACCGTGAGATGGAGAGCACAAACGATCCTCACGATCCTCAACCTCGACGAACTAGCTGTGGGTTCTTTCCAGCGAATTACGCTCATGCACATTATCAATATTTGCACCAAAGCTGGTATCAGGACCCAATTGACGACTGACACCCTCGCCAACGTTATTTGCCCGACGACCTCAGTTGTAACACGCCTTCCCCGTCCCGGATTTCCGCGAGTCTACCCCATGCCTGACTCTCATCTGAATGAGAACTACAGTGTCGTAGATCCAATCTGCATACTAATTCATTGCGTTCAACTGTAGAGTTATTTACGATAGGGCTCTGTCATTGATTCAATCAACGTGGCGAACGAGGGCAAACGGGCCACGGCCTACGGGAGGCATACCCATCAGGGAATTATTTGAGTTTTAGTAACAATGTTTCAAACGCCTCGACGACTTCTGCATGTTTTTTCTCGTCTTGCTGCGTCGGTTTCTTGAGCTTGATGACCTGCACGGTGCGTTACTGACACTATCCACATCATTCAACGATAGAACATACCTCGTCCGCATCCTTCAGTGCGTTTTCCCAAGAGTTCATCATCGCCCAAGCTTTGCTTCGCTTAATCAAGATGTCCGTTCGATCGATCACATCGAGCGATAACATGGTCGAGAAGTGTTCAGTGGCCTCTTTGAAGTTCTTGGAGTCCATTGCGCTGCTGGAAAGCCTCCCTAGAGTCTGTGCGCATCGCTGTTGTAAACCTGCGCTTGATGCTCAGAAAGCCTTTGACTGGGTTACTCAACAATCCCTCACTTTGTTCCCACTGCACTCGTTCGTCGTGAACGTCCGCTTCTGATGCAAGCTCGGTCTGCATTTGCTGAAAACACTCGATCGCCTTGCTGATGCGACCATCCGCTTCATAAATGAGGCAGATCTCACGATAGATCTTGAACCTCGGGAGTTCAAACTGGGTCAAGGGATGTATGAATGTCTAGAATCAGAACGTCACACGACGCACCTTGTTCGCAGAATCCAATACATCGTTTGTCGAACCACGTAGCAATATTATCTTTGCCCATTTGGATAGTATATCATTTGGTGGCGCAGGGTGAAGGGAGAGAGCAGTGGAGTAGGCGGCGAGCGCTTTGTCATGCTCCCCAGCCTTTATCTCCTCGTCTCCTTGTCTCTCCAGTTTCCGGATGCAACCTGTCCTAAAGCCTAGTGATGGGAATTGAGTGTCGTTCTTTAGTACAAAGTGAGAAAGCTTACAAGCAGGCCAGTCCGCAACCACATCCTCACATTCAGTCCACATAGTTGTGAGAAATAACTGTGCCGCGTCAATGAATTTACCCTCAGCATACAGCGCTTGACATCGAAGCTTCTGCTGCTGCACGTATAACATTTTACTAAGGTCATCACTCTTCTTTTGTGCACTTGAAAGTTCAGCACGGAGTTGCTGGGCAAGTCCATTCGCCTTTGTTTGGGAATCAACGAGCTCTGTAATCAAGTCATTAATTTTTCCGAGACTCGGAAAGTTTCCTTCTGTTGAACACAAATATCCAAAAGTCAGTCAGATGAACCCAGTTCAGCTTAGTGAACAAACGTAGATCGGTCTTGGGGTTCTGTATGTCCAGCAACCTAATTGTCTCAGTGAGGCCGCTCGCCACCTGCTTGACACTTTCTTGAGAACCGGTGACTTGATTATAAAACTCTTGGATATTTTTATCTAGTGTTGCTGTCATTTCATCTAAGGAACGCGTATGCTCGGAGAGTGAAAAATGGAGAATGGCTGAAGAACTTCGGGTAATTTTCTCGACTACCTTGGGAAGTTCGCTTTCAAATGCAGGGTCGGAAAGTGATGAATCGGAATCAGAACAAGTCCTATTACACTGTCGCTTAGAAGGTTGACTGGTTGTCAGTTCTGTCGTTCCAGAAAAATGAGGCATATCTTTCATAGCTGGTTCAGCAAGTGGCTCTCCTTTCATGACAGAGATGCTCCCTTGCTTGACAATGCGGTCTTGACCCCGGTTTGCAGAACACTGAAGTTTTTTGAGCCTGCAAGGGCCACATGCGTGATCACCACCTTGTCGATCCTTTGTAGTCTGGCACACAAAACCCCGGTCTCTACAACGGCTACAGCCCTGGGTAACACTGCTGTTAGCTTAACACTCCTTGAGGGTGAGTACACTCACAGGGACATATACATACTGGGCCTCAGGTTCAAAATCCTTATCACACTGACCCGTACTACCTCGAGTACGCTTGCGTGGGTTGCCTTGGTTCATGTTAGGAGAGTTCCTGCAAGCACAATGTTGCAATCCAACATTCAGTCAGAAGAGGGCACATACTGAGGTTAACGAAGTCGAAGGTAGTTCTCGATGATGCTGGACAGCACTTTTACTTTTCTGGTGTAAACGAAGGAAGAAGACATCACTACCTCTTTTGGAGTGAAAGTACGCTAGTGGTTAGGTAAGCAAGAACCGTCGTTGTCACATCGATCAGTGAGCTCGGCCGTCTCCTGCCATTTCCTCGCTTCTTATCTCAGCAACAAAGAGACATAGGCTGTGCGCGAGTGCCTTACCTTGACAGGAAGAATTTAAGTTGTTCGATGCTATTCACAGCCCCTGATCGATTTTCGATGCCACCATTGACCGAGCGACACATTTGACCTTGAGGTTCTTCCATTTTTCACTCAAGGTGATTTATGACCCGAAGAAAGTTATTTCCGGTGCATCTAATGCGAGCGGTTCCGTTTTGAACCAGCAAGTTTCCTTACTCTATTTCAATCAGTTCGAGCATAGGTTACTGAAGGCATTCGTTTCCTCCAGTCCCCAGCACCGTCCTTCAAGTTCCATGTCACACATGTGCACCCTTCTCTCGCATACAAAATGCGTGCGCCGATGGTAATTTGGGACCTTCCGGTTGTTGCTAGTCGCTGAGGGACGTATCACTACCCCACGATCGGCTGTGTATGTAAACCAGTTTCAAAGATCGGAGAAGGCACGACATAATATAACAGAATGTCATCAACGTCAACTACCATTGAGACTTTGAAGTCCAGTGAGAGCCAACTCGTCTCCATTCTCCGTCAACTAACCGTCGATATCTCGTAACTTCCGCTTCAGACGACATTGAGGAATCATGATGCCGAGCCCTTGATGACAATCATTATACCCTGTATATCGCAGGGATGACGTTCCGACAACTGTCTCCTCTGTCCTGCATCCATACTCTGGCAACGGCCTTGGCCTCAACCGCGGCGCACCAGGTACTACAGGTCTTTGAAACGGCAGATCGCCCACCAAGCCAATTCCGACAACGCCAGGCCCAAGGTCGAGCGGCGAGATACATACACGCTCCGTCGCGTTCAGCACGACGGCCACGGGTAGGTCTCCGCCGACCAACTGCAGCCCATTCCCCGTGACCTCCTTGTCTTCTGTAGCGGCGCTAGTCACCGTTTCGAGTGATATAGGGAGGGGGAAAGCGTTGGACGTGTCGATACGAAGACCGGCTTTGTGAGCACGTCTTTTAGCATGATGGGTTGGGTGATGGGTGTTGCGGCATTGATAGGCGATCAGATTATAGCGGGCGTTGGCGTAACGCAGTCGGTGGACGAGTTGGGTAAAGAGCGGGATGGGAAAAGGTGGGTGAGAAATTGGGGTGGTGGACATGTCAAGATGAGATCCCAAAGTGAGAGAGAAAGTAAAAAGAGCGGTGAAGGAGAGGTATTGGAGAACACAAGAAAATCACGTCGAGGAATCGTGAGGTGGTGCCAGACGGCGAAACAGTACGCGCAAGCAGTCATTTTATATTGCTCGCTAGGCGTCTGATAGAGTAACAAGATGCTCTAGATGGGTTCATTTTATTCCGGGGGTAGCAATGGACCGTGTCCGATGTGGGCGACAGTGGGTCCAAATTGTTGTTCCCAAAATGGCAAGGGACGTGATCGACGTGATGCACGTGATGCTTTATCAGAGGATGTGGTGCACTTTGACACACGCCACAGGCGATGCCTGCACACAAGATTGGCACGTTGACCGTCCTTATTACCACTGCCACTGATCGCTGACCACCGTGAGCAGGGTCGCTTCTGTTTTGTCCCAACTGTGGTACCCTTCTCGGTCTACCACGCAGTGATGAGCCGACCGTGACTTGCGAACAGTGCCGCTACGAGGAACCTGTCTCTTGTATGTCTATCGATTACACCTGCGTGCCATCTTTGTGATGATACTTCATCTCAGCATATGGGAACACGGAGATCATCACACGCTCTCATCCAGACGCATTTCCGTCTGCACTGAGACAGAAGCGTAAGACCCAGACCAAGGTGCATCATGGTAAAGTGTTGCCCAAGGTACGTCTGGAACCATCCATCGTGTGAACAATACTCAAACGGAGCTAGGTGGCGGAAAAATGCCCCGCGTGTGGACACCCTGAGGCATTTTACGAGGAAAAACAGGTGGGTCTGCCCAGCATACTGCGCATGATGAACCTCAGACTGCGCTTAGATGCGCAGTGCAGACGAAGGCTCCACAATACTCTATACCGTATGTCTTGGCTGCACGACGTTGGCGTCTTGCTCACACATATCCGCTCTTAGTGCGTCTCTTGCAAACACGGATGGCGGATCAACAATTAGAGAGAGGGACGGAGCACGGGGAGTACTCGTGGGATGTGATATCAGCCTTGTGCTCTACACGTTTACCCCTACACTACAGAAAAGGGCAACCACGCCGAATCCGCCAAGGATACTTGCAAGTGATGCTACGGCACCCTCCCGAATCGGGATAGTGTCTTTTGGAAGGCTATGAGAAAGGATGAGTCTCTGTGCAGAGATACTGTGGGTGCACGGACGTTGAGAAGTAGAACGTGAGGGCGAATGTAGCGACGAGGAGAGTGAGCGCGATGTGTGGGAGGACAGAGGCAGACACGTAGGGGGTAAACGAAGGCAGTGATCTGTGCAGGGCCTTTACAGCGTGTCTTGTGAGGAGAACTGGTAGTCATAGATGGATGTAGACGTACCTGGAGAGCGTTGTAATCGTCCATGTCGGTGTTGGGGAGGAAGGCGGAGACTTGGCTGACGTATGATTTTAGCTGCCAAATATGTGTCAATCGAGTCGTATCCACCTCCGCCTCTTCTCTCCATCCACACGACGTGCAGCATATATATTCGCTTCAAAGGTACGATTCATTTGACCCTCCATGCACGCCCTTCTCTCATCTGCCACTTTCCGCGCACAGATGTCCGCAACACAGAACATCCGGCAGCACCCCGTCGTTATCCAGGCCCAGAACAAGGTCTCGTACCACCTTAACCAGCTCGACAAGGAGGTCCTCTTCCAGCCCTTCTCCTCTCTTTGCCGACCCTGATCACCTGTTTTTGTGGAATAGCTCGCAAAGTACCCTGTTCTGAATACGTTTGAGCAACACACGCAGGTTCCCAAGACATTCCTGGCCATTGGCACCGTCATCGTCCTTGCCCTCTTCCACTTCGTCAACCCACTCGCTGCTCCGGTCTCAAACTTTATCGGATGGGCCCTCCCTGCGTACCTCTCCTTTAAAGCCCTGGAACGCCCTGCGCCACAAGATGACGTTCAGTGGCTCACTTACTGGGTTCTCTTTGGCTTCCTCAATTTAACAGAGAGTGTTGCGCTGGGCATCATCTTGTACTACCTCCCATGGTATTTTGCATTGAAGACCATCTTTGTACTCTGGCTCCAGCTACCCAACCTTCGGGTGCGTACGGATATGACATCTGATTTCCCTGCATTCCTTAAAATTAAAATTTGTTTTGCGGGTATAGGGCGCTCAAATTGTGTACTCCAACGCATTCAAACCTGTTTTGGGACACGTTGCGGGATCATGCCGTGCTATTGCGCCCACAGATACGGTCACAGAGGGGCTGCGCGACCGAGTCAACACTGCCACTGCTGACTGAAGGCGTTGACGTCTTGCTGTTTTCCTGACTGGTTTTCGTCTCGGTTTTTATGATCGTGTTTGTGTTCTTGTCTCACGCGTGTGTTTCTCCCCAAAGAGCGTCGGCGACTGCTTCTGTTCTTATGATTTGATGTTGTATTGGTCCCACATAGACTTTCTTTGATATATTCTATCTCGACAGTTGGTTCACGCGCATGTTAGTGAACTCGGCATCGAGTGTGACATGTGAATGGTCTTGGACTGCGGAACACATGCCTTCCTACTTGTAAGCATGCCCGATACGGCCGATATGCCTCGAGGAGGGAGTGTCTGATCCTTTTGTAGTAAAGTGACATGACTTCATATTCAAGAACTAACTAACTCTTCAGGAACGATGTCCAGGTGATTGAATTGGGTTTCAAACCCTCTGTAACTTCGAGGCAAGCATCAACAAATGTACTCGGCTAGGTTTCTCATTCCTTATCAGGCTGATAGGAGAGCTCCTGAATGTCTTTCAGAGAACCGTTAGGCGGTGAGGTTGCAGATTCTCCAAGGTTGCCACCAACGACAGCCCTTGCGATCGCGGGCCATAATCGAATTTGAGCGTAACGCACCACAGCAGGGGAAGCTCCTAGTCATGCAATCATTATATGAAGACGGTCGTCTGCACCGTCCGTTTTTCTTGGAAAAATTTCGTGCCTTCTTTCGCCGCTGCCGAGTGCTCACCTCACTTGTTGGTTACACATACCTCCCCCAAGGACATTTGGAACTACGCGTCATGGCTCGGAAATCGTCGCATGACGAAGCGCAACGATTAATCTACCGCGCGTGGGGGCGACTGGCTTTTGCGATGCGGGTCAAAAAGATCTCCGATGACATGGCAGAAGTATGGGAGCGCGGGGCTCTCAAAGAGGCCGTGCGTCCTTGTCCCTCTCGCATGCACCTTGTGATGATGACGTGGCCATTGTCGTGCGTTTGGCGTCTGTGTGCGTCGTGATGCTTTGTCGTCGTGTAGAATGCGATCGCTGAGGCAGCGGTGCATGGTCCGCTGCCAGATCTCGTCATTCCAGCCCTCGCGCTTGCGATTATCGAAGTGCATAAAACCTTGGCTAACCAGCGACCGCTCAGGCCGTCTGATATACATGATCCGGTTGAGCAAGCAAGCACCTCTGTGCTTGCGATGTGGATAAGTGACGAAGAGGACTCAAAAATCCCGGCCTCGACTGACCTGGGTGACCCGTCTACCTTTTGGTGGATGAGCCCAAAAGAACGAGAGACATGCGGTCGGCTGTGCTACGGAAATTTGAAAGCTCGTGAGTACTCGCCCTGTCCTGTATGATGTATGATAATCGTTTTGTTAGGAGTCGCTCTGGATCCAGTGGACACGTCTACTTCTCCCCCACGCCGTCTGCGGGGGAAATCCGAACGGAATGCCAGTATATCGAATGCAGCTAACGAGGTTACCAGCACTAGATCCAAGCGGCACCGTGTCGTACCTCCACCCGAAGAGTCCAAGTTAGATGCCCTTCCCGAACCCGAAGGCCTGTATGAGTACGATCCGGTAAGGGTCACATATATACCCGCCAGCATCAAACTCTCATCCTCATATCAACTAGAAGTGTGACCGATGCAAAGATCAGGATGTCCCGTGTCATACCGTACGGAGCGGGCGTGCATGCAACCCGTGCAAGCGCAAGAGGCACTATTGCTCCGCCCTCCATAAAGAACACAGGATTGTCAAGCTAAACAAGACCCTCTGCACGAAGAAGGCCCAGCACGTCAAAAGGATCCTTGTCGACACGTTTCGCGCAGAAGAAACAGAATTGACACCCGGTCCATCCCTGAAGCGACAACGGGGTGCGTTCCTAAATTGAATCTTTCGTAGCGATTTCATCATCTCTTGGAACAACAGTCGTTTTTGACGTTCCGCCGCCGTCCATGGCCAAGGCAGAGCACGCGAGCGCCTCGGAACCGCTTAAGACCAGGGGGAAAAGGAGATCGCAGTCGCGAGCGGAGCGTACCGCGACTATGGGTGCGGGTCGCGTCCCCGACCCCTCCCCAGTCCCGTTGGCGACACGCGCTTCCATGTCCAGGCAATCTGTGGCTATACCCCTGACAACACGCGCGTCACTGTCCAGGCAGTCTGCGATCCCCCCAGCTCCCTCCGACACCACCCCTCGCCCTGTCGTGATATCAGAGCGTCAGGAAACGTTGCAGCGCGTGAAGATGTTGATATCGATGGCGCAGGCAGAGGTTCAGAAACTGTGGGATGATGTGTGGCTGCTCGGCTGATCGTCTTGCTGTCGATCCCGTGTTTAAGGCGGTTACTCTGGAGAAAATCCCCCCCCCTCAATCTTTGTATGTTTTACACGTAACAGTTGTGTGCGACAACTTTGTACAACATGGTCAACGACGATACATTTGTGGTCCAAGGGAGGCAGTACGGGTTTCGCCAGAAACCCCTGAAAGGTGACAGGTGGCGATGATTGAGCGGATCCTGACGGCAATCGATCTGGTCTTAACTTTGTCGCTTTTTCCGAGTGAAGGGAGACTGTCTACTATGGAAAGCCGGACCATCGTGCTCTTTCGGCACAAACGTTTTTGGTTCTCCGACCATTCGGCAGCGTGATCAGGGAATTGGTTTGCCTTAGGATCTGTGAGCTACCCCAGACACCACTTCGGCCGACGAGACTGACGGCTTTAGGGAACAAGACCGCTGAATTTGTCGCTCGGCCACTCTCTGTAAATAGCACTTAGTTTGTGGTGATTCGGGCTTCTCAAGATGACCTTGATGGGAATGGTTGGTCGGAATGGGAAAGAGGTCGATCTGGTGGGCTACAGTCCAAATGACTAAAGTAGATTTGGAAGAATAAATCAGCGCCTCCACCAACTAGGGAATGGCACGGGTAGGAGGCACCCGCACGGGTCCCGGGTGTGCTATCGGCAATATTAACCACTTACTAGTCTCCCGAACCGACTGGGTGACCTGACCGTTGTAGTCACCCCAACAGAGCGTGGTCCGGTTCACTTGTCCGCTCGTCTCAGTGTTTCCCACCGTTGGCCACGGCAGGCTTCCAGGGTGGTTCCATGATGCATTGAGGGAATGATCTACTCCAGAAGGGCCCTATGATAGTGCTATGCAAACCACGCAGGTCTTCAGTCCGTCAACTATGCGTAGGGTGGTGCTGTGTGACCCCTGTATACAATACTTCCTACCCTCACACTCCCAAGTCCCCACCAGCATTACTGCATGCACCCTATTGCCTGGAAGCTCATTCATTCCCACCCTAAGATTGCGCAAACCTAGAAACTTTATTACGCCTCTTACTCTCCCGCTTTCCAGCTTCTAGCATGATTAATGCATTGATCATACGCTCATCGCAGACAAATTAACCACACTCACCATCGCTGTCAGGCTCACAACGGCGTTTCAGTTGTGAGGACTTTGCGGAGGGTAAGGAGATTGAAGTGGCTGCTGAAGTGGAAGGAGGGTGAGCCTGAAAAGTTTCTGGCGATGGTGAAGGAGAAACACTGCGCCTCTCTGAGTCTTGCACTCCGGCCAGGTAGGCCTCGCCCATACTCAGATTCTCCCCCGAGTCCTCCTGTTCTTCATCGTCTTCTTGTGCTGTGGGAACCGCAAGTTTCATAGGTATGCGCAATGGCAAGGTAGCACGAGTGCTTTTCGGAACAAACGTTGTCGCATTGCAGCCACGATAGATAATGTCCAAATCTATCCCGGTTTGATCCTTGCTTGCATTAGGACCCAAGCGTTTGCGGTGCGCATTGCTTTCCAGCACCTATACACAACGTTAAAAAATTATGAAAATGCCAAGATGTACGCACCCGAACAAGCTCTCGCAACTGTGCATACACGTTTTCATTTAGTTCAGGGGACTTGGAGTCATTCGTGTTGTGAGGATCATTCCAAGCCAAAGGACATTTTTCAATGGTGCAAACGATCTTCTGAATTGCGGCCTGATCGTCTTTTCTCTCACGATAAGACCTCCATGATGTCAATGAATCTACGACTTCGAGTGTTTCATCGTCACTAGAGGAACACGTGACATCAATGCAGTCGGCAAAGCTAAACCGGGATAATGGCAGCTGCGGCGTATTTCGTTTGAAGAAGTTTGAAGGTTTCTGTATATATGGTTGGAACTGAGCGGCTAACGAGGAACGAAGGCGTGAGGCACTCGGAACAGAAGCCACAAGCTTGCCACGATACTCAGCAATTATACTGTGCTCCAAAACGGCCGCACCAGCGATGTTACGGAAGTCCCTGCTGCGTGAGTTGTGACCAACGTTTTGCCAGTTCCAGGAAGAATGAAGAAGAAGATTTGCTCCCTGAATCGCAAGATTAGATTTCTGTTTGAGGGGGACCGGCTCCTTCGGCCTGCAAGCGATGCTCATGGCCTTGAATAATGCATCACATTGTGACCGAAGGGCATTTATTTGGGCCTTGACTTGCATCTCTTGTGAAGAGGTCTGCGTTGTTTGCCGTGACCTCGGCTTCTTTGTCTCATTCTCAACTTGATCTTCTGGTGTGGAATCCTTCTCCGTCGGAAATACAGATGCCAGCTCTTTTGTAGTCTGAACGCGTCGAGTATGTTGTGCAAGGTGGGTGGGGAGAGCGACCTCCAAAGAGAGGCAGGCTGCATAGTTGCCGAGAACGAAGTCTAGCAGCTGCACGCAAGCTCAAGAAAAACCCACACCACGAGAACGGATACGACAACGTACCAGAGTAGCTGCGGGACAACCTTTAGTCAAACGGTCATATCGGTGAATTGCATCCACTGCGGCCTGTGTGAATGACAGTGCGCTGGAGGACTTAGAAAAGGCCACGATATAATCTACCAAGGGATCTAGCCATCTTGCAATCTAGTAGACGTCCGGGATGAGTATGAACCTACCAAGACTCCTAGCATGATACACACCTCTTTTAGCGCAAGGGGGATTCTACTGAACTGTCTGACCAAGCATAGAAGAGGGCCGCGCGTAAGCACCGGAAGACCATATGTTAGGCTATTATAACCCAAGGAGGCTAATTTGAATTTCGCTGGGATGGAATCGACGATGGGGAGAAGAGATTCTTCGACTTGCTCGCGAAGTTTGGAATCACTTAGATGCGCCGTCAAAGCCACCACTGCATTCGCTACGTATTCCTCGAATGATGTAAGATAGTCTTCATCGACCGAAGAAATGAAAGCATCGTTGCCGCGCTTCTCCATTACTTCCTCCCAAGCCTCGTCGATTGTTGTTAGAATCCCCTAACATTTGAAACACGTCAAATGTCGGGAGGAATAGCCACATAACACAGAACTTACCGGGAGTAGAACCCCCAACTTATTTTCCTTCTTGCTTTTATGCGAGTTGTTTATCCATTCTTCTAGCGTCTTTTTCTTCGCTAACTTTTCCTCCTCCTTCTCCGGGACCTCAAGAAGCTTATCGGCGGCATCCATATCGATATTTTCCTCCGAAAGGCACACGTGCAAGCGATCCGCCATGGCAGTAATAGCTGCACACATGAGCTACATACGTAAGTGAATACCTAGCACCCAGAATTCAAACAATATCACTCACCCCACCATGAACACCGCAGAGTTGGTTATGCAACCAACGGACATTCATTTCAGCCATATCCAGAAAATACGAGCTGCTATTGACCAAAAGCTCCGTTGCTTGAAAGGCGGATTCGGTATTCACGATGTTCACTAGGGGATTGGCCTTCTTTGAAGTGTTGCGGCCGCGTAACTGCTTCAGTCGCTGGATTCTCTCCTCCCCTGAAAGCGTAGCAAGGTACTGGATCTCCATTATAACACGCTCTTCGTCTGTTTCCATATAAACATGTCTTGTTTCATTACGACTAAGGTATTGGGCAAGCTTAATGCCATCCTTCAGTAAGGTAGCTGAGGTTGGTCAGAAAAGTATCAGAAGAACGATGAACACAACTGACATTCGTCGTATACCGCAACTAACCACTGCCCACCATGTTTGAGTACCCCACCAATAGTTTTGAGTTCGTCGGCGGTTTCGTAGTTGTGGAATTCAACCACTTGCGCAGATAAATCGCGGTCGGGCAACTCTCGCAAGGAATGTCGATTCTTTTCGATCTCATCATACTGCTTCTGGAGGTCCTGAAGGTAGGTTTTGAGGGCTGCAAAGCGATGCCGGCCCCCCGCGCAGTTGATGCGTGTGTTGGGTGGAGCATGCACCGAAAACTTGAATAGAGGAACCTTCTCATGGTTTGTGGGAGCGGTTGCAAGGGACGAAGGATCAACGAGGTCTCTTCGGAGAATTACAGGAATGACAGATCGTTCTTCAAAGCGTTCTAGTCCATTTTGTTCAAAAGAAGATACGAGTCGTTGGATATGAGCCGGTTTAAGAGGGCGAGAATTCCAGGTTCCAAAGACTAGATTGTCTGCGTGTTCCACCAGATCTAGAATGGTATACCCTAAGAGGGATCCTCGGACGCCGCGTTGCAATTTCCAGGTTTCTTGTACTTGAGGGTCAAGCTGCTGGACGATAGTTATATCTCTCTTGTCCAGCGCAAAGCCTTGCGTCTCGTGAGCAGTTGGCTGATAAACGATGTGATAAACAGAAAAGGAGAAGAGCAATCACATACTTTATCGCGTAGCTGGTCTCGTTTCTTTTCTTTTGGTGGCATTGTGAAGCTTTCAAGCTCGGCGCTGAGTGCTGAGAACTGTGATGAAACCGCTGCCGCTGGTGTTCCCACGCCTTGGAGTGTGATCATATGGGCAAGACCGTTTTGACCATCCGGCAGAACCTGGGCTTTCTGATTGCGAGCATCACAGTGATGTCGATGATAGTCCATATACGTTCAAGCGTTCAAATGCCACGCAATACTGGTATCGTACCTCTTTAGTACCTATGGAAGCCCGGACAATCGTGCTCGGTTCGACACAACACACGTTGTCTCGGCACACTCGGCATGTAGTTTTGGGAACTCAGTTTGCGTCCAGACCTCGGACACCACTTCGACCAAGTGCAGGCGAACAAAAACGACTTGTAGTTTGTCGAAGTAGCAAGTGTTAAGTACCGTAAAAGAGCGTACACATCACGGCTAACACTCTAGCGCAGTAACCTATTACAAGATGTTAGGAAAAGACCGCTGACGACGCGAACCTACCCGACCGCCGAGTCTAGCACCTGCGGCGAAACCCCATCGCCACTACCGTCACTACCACCACCATCACTTCAGACTGGCAATGTGAGCGCATCAAGCACATCATATGAAAGACCGGATGAACCTACCGTACCACCGGACAGCACAGAGGAAAGCGCATAAAGCCCATGCGACGAGGTGCACAGACCCGCTGCGATAGAAGTCGGAACTGGCGGTGATATTGTCCATAGACCGAACGCAAGCGTCATGCATCGAAACGCGGACGCAGGGGGCGACGAGGGGGCCGAGGGAACGCACCTGAACGCATCAATTGAGGGGGAGCACGCAAGGACCGAAGTCGAGAGCGCAAGCGCAACGACGCGCGCACGACCAGTCGGAGCGGCTGAGCCAAATGGTCAGCGCACACCACTAGGTGACGGCGACGCATCTGACACCCTACTCATACCTCCTGAGCCGCCTGATACCCCCACAACGCGAACAGAGAACCCCCAGGGCCTCGAGCTCGAGGGGGAGTACAGTGGACTGATGAGCGACGAGCTCGAAGCTGCCGCAGGCAAAGCGGTTGACATGGCAGCACCAGATGGCGATGAAGACAGTCAAAACCGACCTAAAACGGTGATAAGCACGTCAGTACACCAGCTCACCAAGTGGTTAGAGCAAATGGCCGAAGAAGACTCACTGAGTATGGTCACAGATGGACTGGACGAGCTGGGAGTCGAAGCGGACATGTCAAGAGGTGTCGAGGTTGATGGGAACATGGCGACGAAGCTGCAAGAACCGCTACAACACGTCAGTGAATCGCCACGACAAGTAGATGGAGCAGACTCACCAATAAACCGCCCAAGCGATCCCTGCGACCCAAGCAGCCAAACGACCGCCCACAACGGCTCGAATGGACCCCAGGGACACGCTGAGCACGCCGAGACTACGCGCGACAGTAAAACGAACGCGCAATATCGCGATACAAGCCCAAGGGGTGACCTGGAGCCGAGAGCCAGAGCAAACGATCTGGGAGATGAAACAGACGCACCAAGTGCATCCTACAGCTCCCACAACGTCCCACAACGTCCCGAAAGCGGCGACGGCACATGCAACGGCGGAACGATCGCGCGGAGTCGACATAAGGCGCTAGTGACGGAGAAGGTTGTGCAAGGGGAGATGATATGCGAAGACGGTAGTGGGTACCGCCAAAGCGATGCGAACGACGATAAAACCGATGTGGACGATGCTGGAGGGATGGCGCAACGAGCGGCGCACCCCACGAGTCGAAACGAGTCGAAACGAAGTCGCTAGCTGAACGCGACACAGGTCGGCGCCGACTCGACAAGCGACCAACAAGGCACTCACCTATGCCATCCATACCATGCACCAACCATCTCTTACGACCTACCCATCACCCGAATCCACCGCGTCGACGTGGACGACTAAAGTCATACCTACGCAAGTCAATCAGCCGACTACACACCTACCGAGCCGAATGGCGATGCTACCATTTTGGACTCTTCAAACATATTGTACAGCTATAAGAGTCAGTGGAAGGTTCAAGACGAGGTTACTCACCTGTGCATAGATGCTGCAACCCCGAGGAGCGGGAGCGGGAGCATATAGAGGCAAGCACCTTACCCAAGCCACGACTTACCCAATTAGGCAGTCACATGAGCGCACAGCAACACGACTCGACACGGATTGCCTCGGACGACTATACATATATATATATGTTCATTATATTTCTTTCAATTTACCTTTTCTTTGCTATCTTCTAGGGCAAGCATTTCACCTCCCAGAGTGCTACAGCTCAAGGGGGAGTGTTGGATATTATGTCCATATTTGGTATACTTGCTTACCTAATCTTTGGTACATCGCACCGTAGTACCTTTAGCTACTTTTCTTTAGTGACTACTGAGTGTCTACAGGTTACAACCCAACCCCATTGTACAATTCTACATGCTCTAGTACTTGTTTTACATGATAACTACAAGTCGTTTTTGTTCACCTGCACTTGGTTGAAGTGGTGTCCAAGGTCTGGACGCAAAGTTAAGTAACTGAGTTCTCAAAACTACATGCTGAGTGTGCCGAGACAATGTGTGTTGTGTCAAACCGAGCACGATTGTCCGGGCTTCCATACAGTACCAGTTGAGTCCTTTCTCATCCATTTCCCCACTCAACTTTCTTACTGTCTCCTTCCATAGTAACTGTGCTGGATGTACATACAGGGCCCTTGATACCTTTACCATTGCACATGAAGCTGGCAGTGAGAGCCTGTTCACTGTTGCTGTCATCATTGATCTTGGATTGATGGGTGCTGATGGCCTCGGCACCAAGGTTGGTCCATAGGGAATACAGCAAGCCTACTTGGTCCAAATGACCTCGACACAATCCAGAGTCTCTTGGAGAACAAGGAGTTTGTACCCTTCTTTCAGTCTATCTGTTTATTCATGCCTTTCATAGCACTTACGAATTCATTGCCCACTTTGGTGATAACGCCTGCACAGACTACCTCATCAAGAAAAGTTGGTAAGGATACTTTGCCAATGACGCTCTTATCCCAAACATGACAAGCATTGAAGACAGTTATAACACCTTACTCGAGCAGTTCTATGACCAGTTGATGCCACTGACTCATGGAAAGCCCTACATGGTGTGCTACTTGCCTTGTAGGTCGCTCCAGGAAACTACGAGGCAAGTAGCACCTTGATTCCCTTACCAATTCTGATGATTACATCCCATCAGGCCAACTGCAATGGCAGGTAAGCCATATAATATATGACTCGAAATTAAAACTAGCTTGCTTCTAGTGAGACTAAGGATAAAGTACATAATATCACTTACACCACCTCTATATGTGTACCTGGCCAAACAAACTTTACCAGGCACAGTGAGTGTGCCATTTTCTGTCTAAGACCAAATCCCACAGTCAACCACTTCAGAACGCCCTCAGATGAATCCAGCAGTGTAGGGAATTTCTAGTACTCATTTGACTACAGCCTCGCACACTTCGTCATGATTGACACCGAAACCGATTTCCCTGTTGGTATCCCATTGCCAACAAGGTAAGGATGAACCTTGTTACAATTCTTTTGCTCTATCGCCATGTTCTTCTTTTCACTCGCCGTATCTTGTTCTTCATCCTTCCTATGGTTCTTGCCGAACGCGATGAGCATTCCCTCATCATTCTTGATCATACCTCTTTCTTGTTGTACAACCAGTAAGGTATCTCTTCACACAGGTTCTTGCCTTCGGGTTCCTGTTTCACCTTCGTCCCTGTTTCACCTTGCTATACTTCCTGTTCTTGTTTCAGACAGCCTCTCTCCGCAGTCCGGTTCTCTCACACCGGCTTAGTGTTCCAACCTTCCATTATGTTCTTTGACCTTCTATTGCTGCGCGTCTCATTCATATAAATACGTAGAATAGACACTAGATGTACTCATACTTGATCTACACAATACAAGTGTACATCTCGTGTCATCCCTTGTGAACACCTCGAGAACTCCTTGACGACGTTGTCATACCTCTTCATGAGCGTCCTCTGTCAAACGAGTCACGTTCAACCTTTGTCCTCGCCTTGGTACACTTCGTATATCAAAAGATCAAGTGTCTCCCTTGTCCCTCCTATCAAGGAGTAGGACACATCACCAGCAAACATTTCCCACAGAGACCGAGCCCTTCATTGTGCTTACCGCATCCTGGAAGACGACAACAAACAAAGATCCACTCAACAGCCATCTCCTCGCCGATGTTACATGAAGTGTACCAAAGCAAGGACAAGGGTTGAACGTGACTCGTTTGACAGAGGACGCTCACGAAGAGGTATGACAACATCGTCAAGGAGTTCTCGAGGTGTTCACAAGGGATGACACGAGATGTACACTTGTATTGTGTAGATCAAGTATGAGGTACATCGAGTGTCTACTCTAGTTATTTATACTAAGGAGAATGCGCAGCAGAGATTATCAGAGAACATCATGGAAGGATGGAAATACTAAGCCGGCGCGAGAGAGCCGGACTGTGGAGGAAGCTGTCCATCAAGATCAAGGAACACAGAAGTGAAACAAATGATGAAGGTGAAGCACATAGCCAAGGGGCTATGTGTATAGATACATCGTATCCAGTCCGACAATGAGCAAGGCGTGCTCGAAGCGTTCTAAACAGATCAACAGAGCGGCAAGATAAGTGATGTGAGAGGAAACAAGAAAGACACCAGGATGAAGTAAGGAAATTGTAACAATACCCCCTTCGTAGAGTTGTACCCCAGGGACAACTTTCCAACCCCTCAAAGGCCCGAATCGCCGAAGGGTGGCAGGACATTGGGAATGAGATGGTGATAAGGACATTGCATATCGTTATGTCCAAACTGATCGCATGACAAGCAAACGTCGCGAGGGCATCTGGTGGGTCCATGTCCCCATCGTTGACAAGTAGAGCACTGTAGCGTGAGGCATAGTTGTTGGGGGTGGCGAGGAGCAGCGACGTGACAATGGGGGCAGGTGTAGAGAGCGCACTCATCTCGGTAATGACCAACCTGGTTACACCGAAAGCAACAGGTGGTGTTGGTCGCAGGAGGGCGGACATAGGGATTGTTCAAAAGACGAGTAGGAGCGGAGAAGATCTCAAGGTTGCCGATGTGAACAACGTAGGTTCTGTTGATTTCTCGAGCGATAGGGTCAAGGTAACAGTCACTGCCAGGAGGGTTAAGGATGAATGGGACAACGTCGTCTTCTGGGAGAATGGGTGCAGGGAGAGGAGTCGTGGGGGAGCTTGATGAAGGAGAAGAAATACGAAGGGCAAGAGGCAAAGGTTCCGGAGAGGGAGGTTGTGAAGAAGGGAACATAGCGATGTTCTCAAGATATTCTGCGTGTTCATCAAGAAACAGAGTGAGGAAGATGGGGGGAAAGACAGGGTATAGGACACTGATCGGAAGTTGAACGACGAAACTATGAAAATTAAGGATGTGGAGTAACTCGAGGACTTGTCCTGTGAGGCCGTTCAATGATTCACATACAGGGAGGCCATATGCCACAGGGAGATCATTCGGAGCTACATGAAAGTGGAAGTTCTGTGTGGAGTGAACACTGTGATAGAGTTTGACTAGTCCTTGTATAGCTAGGTCTTCTTCGTAAAGGGGCATCCGTTCAAGAAGGAGGACGAGTGATGGTTTGGCCAGGATGCTAGCGAAAAGGACCTTCCAGGCACGATCGGGGAGGAGATACGAATGTACGGGAGTCGTGCGTAGTGCGGCCCAATGATTGGGAAGCGAGTCCGAAGAAGAGGAGGAGCGAGAGGTGGGAGGAGACGAGGCGGTAGACATTACAGGGACGGAGTTACCTTGGCTGGAGAAGAGGAAGTGGGCGAAGTTGGAATATAGAACCAGGTTAAGAAAAAGGTAAGCCCAAGGGCGAGCGAGCAAAGCAAGATGATCCAGAAGGTCTTGAGATATGTATATGAAGCAAAATTTGCGCATGCAGTAATTCGGGAGGACCCTCACGAAGAGATCACAACGTCCGAGTCACTGCAGCGCTCATCGCAATCAGTGGAGCCTTTTGTAGTCCTTGAGGATGTCTTGGGCATGCGTGAGATTTGCCTCGGGTTCCCATGTATTTATCAAAACTAGAATAGAGGCAGCTAGACTAGAATAGAGGCAGCAATTGCCTGACTCAGGAGTGCTACCAAAGTAGAGACACAACTACATATATTCACCTAGAATAGAGGCAGCATTTGCCTGACTAAGGTAAGGTAAACATAATGGCTAAAGTAATAAAAGAAGGTCCTCACCTCAGGAGTGCTACCAAAGTAGAGACACAACTGAGGTGGGACTGAGAAGTTTGAAGGGTTTAAATACCTCTAAGACATGTGCTCGCTTAACTCCAGAAAACTCCGGAGTGGAGTAGGCGAAACTAGGTGGTCTGCATCTGGAAGAGTGAAAGGGTGCAGCAGCGCATGGTCGGGATGAGTAGGAGTGCCACCACGCTGCATGCACGAGGATGTACTATACTATAAACATATGAAATTAGTCCGGAAAAAGAAAACCAAAGATTTGAAGAGATCGCTCCGGAGTTGTAATTTGACAGTATTCTCGGCAGAGGAATAGCCCTTCCATGTGGTCAGGTACCGATATCGGCCAGGGGATCCCTTGTGAGATAGAATCCCCTCTACTTCATACTCTTCTTCGTTATCGATGATGTCAGGAGGAGGTTGTGAGAAAGAAGGTCCATGTACATCGGTTTGTTTGAAGGGGGATAGCAGTGTGGTGTGGAATATATCATGGATTCTCCAGGTACTGGGAAGTTTTAGCTGATAAACCAAGGGGGAGATTACGCGAGTGATTTCAAATGGACCATGACATTTGGGAGCAAGTTTGCGTGAGGGGTAAGGGATGCGGAGATTGGTGGCTTCTAGCCAAACACGATCTCCTACCTTCCAAGGGGAGAACGTTTGTGTGGATCTTTTGGTCATGAGAAGGCAGGCGGAATCATGTGTGGCAAGGGCTTCCTTTCGTGCTTCTTCCAAGGCAGAGAGTCGTGTTTCTAGGGCGGGGATGAACGTCTCTCTGATCGTCGGAAAGTTCCTAGGTTTGTATCCGAGCATCAAGGAGAAAGGGGAGACTTTGGTAGAGCTGTGTGGGGCCGTGTTGTGATGAAATTCCGCAGTGGTGATATGATCCGCCCATTGATGCGGGTTGTTACCACAAAAGATCCGTAGGTACGTTTCCAGTTCCTGGTTGGTACACTCGGTTTGTCTGTCGGTTTGGGGGTGATAGGCGGTGGAGAGCTTGAGATCGTATTGGAGGAGGTGGGCAAGTTCTCTGGCAAGTGCAGAGGCAAACTGGGGTCCTCAATCAGAGATGATAGAGTCATATAAGCTGAAACGTTTGAAGACGTGGTCGAAGAAGAGTTTGGCTATGCCCGCGGCGTCGATAGTCTTGGTACAAGGGCATAAAATTACCCCCTTCGTAAGGCCATGGTCTACCACGACCATGATCGAGTCAAAGCCATTGGAATGGGGAAGATCGGTGATGAGGTCGACAGACAGCTGGCGGAATGGAAGAGAGACAGAGGACGGGATTGGTTGGAGCGGAGAAACGGTAGGATGGGTGTTTACTTTGTTTTGCTGGCATACAGCGCAGCCTGCGATGTAGTTTCGGACGAAGGTGGCCAGACCAGGCCACCAGAAGTCGCATTTGACAATAGACTTAGTGCGGAATTGTCCCATGTGACCAGTGGTGGGGGAGGAATGAATGGAGTCGAGAAGGGCTTGTCGAGAGGTGGGAGGGATGTAAAGACGTCCCTTGTAGAATAACTGAGCGTTGTTATAATGCCAGTTGGCTAGAGCAGAGCGAGGGAAGAGCGGAGAGCCATCGGCGAGGTTTTGGAGGGCACGAAGGACAAGGGGATCTGAGGGAGAAGACAGTTGGATTCCTTTGACTAGAGAGGTGTCAAGGGCGGAGATGACTACGGGATTGGGGAGAATGGAGGCGTCTGTATTGTCATCAGCGGTGTCTACGTGGTCACAGCGGGAGAGTGCGTCTGCTGGTCCCATCTGGGAGCCTGGGGTGACCTTCCAGACAATGTCGTAGTCCTGAAGGAAAAGTGACCAGCGAGCCTGTCGTCGAGAGAGTTTACGGGGGTCTTTGAGATAAGACAGGTTCTTGTGATCCGTGATGACCGTGACAGGGTGTTTAGTGCCTAGCAGATATTGGCGCCATTCCTGAAGCGCAAGGATGACAGCGAGGAGCTCTCGATCGTAGATATCATAGTTTCGCTCAGCCAGAGCAAAGGTCTTCGAGAAATAAGCACAGGGATGGAAATCACCATTGCTATCTTCCTGCAGAAGAATAGCTCCGGCTGCAAGGAGAGATGCGTCGGTCATGATGAAGAATGGATGAAAGACATCAGGGAGTGCAAGGACGGGAGTGGATGCGAAGATTAGTTTTAGGCGAGTGAACGCTCTGTCTTGGTGGCGGGTCCATTCCCATTTCTGGTCTTTCCGCGTGAGGAGTACGAGGGGGGCGACAATATCGGAGAAGTTGGGAATGAACTTTCAGTAGAAGTTGGCAAATCCGAT
Organism: Phylloporus aff. rhodophaeus; assembly: GCA_038094475.1. NCBI lineage: Eukaryota > Fungi > Basidiomycota > Agaricomycetes > Boletales > Boletaceae > Phylloporus > Phylloporus aff. rhodophaeus. Next base: position 3,297 of record JBBPUD010000092.1, on the reverse strand, counting down.
GAAACTTCGGATGCCTTTCACAGAGGTCGGGGGTTTCCAATCCTTGATTGTGGAGAGCTTGGTGGGATCCATCTCAACGCGTCCTTGGCTGATGATCATGCCAAGGTATTCCATCCTAGGTTCATCGAAGGAGCACTTAGAGATTTTTACAGAGAGTCCATGCTTGCGAAGTCGTTGGAGTACCCATTTGGTTCTGGAGTGATGTAGTTCGATGTCATGTTGGGTGTGGATGCTGAGATTGTCCATGTAGATTTTGAGCCAAAGTTCAGAGATCATGTCTGCGAAGATGTGGTTCATGAATGCCTGGAATGTGGAGGGAGCATTGTTGAACCCAAAGAACATGACGGTGGGTTTGAAGAGGCCAAGAGGGGTGATGAACACCGCTTTCCATTGGTCAGACTCCCGAATACGAATGTTGTTATATCCCCATCTAATGTCAAGCTTGGTGAACAACGTTGAGTCTTTCATGTCATTGATAAGTTCAGAGATGAGTGGTAGGGGGTATGCGTTTTGGACAGTGTGGGAGTTGAGGTAGTGGTAGTCTTGACATGGACGTAGCGAGCTGTCTTTCTTGGGTATGAAGAAGAACGGCGAGGCTTGGGGGGATTTGGAGGGAATGATACGACCTGTAGCGAGGTTTTCTTTGACGAACTTTTTACAAGCTTCTTTCTTGGCAGGTGTTACACGAAGTGTACCAAAGCGAGGACGAAGTTTGAACATTACTCGTTTGACGGAGGACGCTCACGAAGAGGTACGACAATGTCGTCAAAGAGTTCTCAAGGGATTCGCAAGGTGTGACACAAGATGTACACTTGTATTGTGCAGATCAAGTATGGGGTACATCGAGTGTCTATTCTAAGTATTTATACAAACGAGGCGCGCAGCATAGAAGGTCAGAGAACATGATAGAATGTTGGAACACTAAGCCGGTGCGAGAGAACCGGACTGCGGAGAAGGCTGTTCGAAACGAGATCAAAGAGTACAGTGAAGTGAAACAGATGTGGAGGTGAAACAGGGACTCCAAGGAGAGAACCTGTACGAAGATACGTATCACTGGTTGAACAGTGAAATGGACGATTGGTCAAGGACGATGAGTGAATGTTCATCGCGTTCTACAAGGATAAAGGGAGGAGCAAGGAACAAGATACAACGAGTGATAAGAAGAACATTACAATGAAGAGAGAGAATTGTAACATTACCCCCCTTGTAGAGTTGCATCCCTGGTGCAGCTTTCCATCCATTCACTGAAAACCTCTCAAGCAGCCTCGGTGGGCATGGGGTGGTCAGGTCCATAGAGATATGGACATTGCGGCTCAGTATGTCCAAATTGATCACAGTGAAGGCAGACCTCTCATGGGCATCTAGTGGGTCCATGTCCCCATTGTTGACAAGTAGTGCATTGTAGGGTGAGGCAGAGGCGTTGGGGGTGACCAGGAGCAATAACGTGGCAGTGGGGGCATCGGTATAGAGGACATTCGTCTCGATAGTGACCAGTGCGGTGGCATCAGAAGCATCGGGTGAAGAGGGATGCTGGAGGTCAGTCATAGGGATTATGGAGGAGATGAGTAGGTGCGGAGAGTATGGATAGTCCCCCGACTTGGATGACGTAGGCGCTGTTATATGAGAGTGCTTGGTGGTTTATCTGACGGAATCCACCTGGAGGGTCTAGGAGGAACGGGATGATATCGTCCTCTTCGACGAGTGGTTGGATAGCTGGGGTGGGAGCAGAAGAGGGAGACTCTTCAGTAGGAGAGGAGGAAATGTGTAACGCCAGGGGTAGCGGGGGAGGAGAGGGCAAAGGAGTTTCTTGAGGTGAAAGGCTAATGCTAGTTAAATAGGCTGCGCGCTCGTCAGGGTACATAGAGAGAAAGATAGGATGAAAGACGGGGTATAAAACCGAAATAGGGATCTGTGCTACAAAGCTGTGAAAGTCGGCGGTGTGGAGTAATTTCAGGATTCGGCCCGTGAGGCCATTCTGTGTTTCCCAGATAGGTAAGCCATACTCTTCGGGTAGGTCATTCGGTGCTACGTGGAAATGCAGTACTTGGGCTGTGTGTACTGCGTGATAGAGGGACACTAATCCCTTGATGATAGGATCATCCACGTAGAGGGGCATCCTTTCGAGCAATAGAGTCAGGGAGGGTTTACACAGAATGCTGGCAAATAATGGTTTCCAAATGCGAGGTGGAAGGAGGTGTGACTGAATGGGAGAGACGCGAAGCAAAGCCAACGGATCGTTGATGTCAGGGGAAGAGGGTGGAGAACCCGACAGAAGCAAAATGGGCGGAGATTGGGAATTAGAAGTCATAGTGATGGTGATGCCTTTGGGGTTAGTGAGGAATGCGCCGAGGTCGGAGTTAAGAACCAGAGTAAGAAGAATATTAGCGCGATAGTAAGAAAGGCAAGGAGAGAAATCCAGAATGCTTTGAGATACGAGCAGCAGAATTCACACATACAGGGAGGAGCCTCACGAAGAGATCACAACGTCCTGGATATGTGTCGTTTTATCGAAGTCGATGGAGTCTTTTATAATCTTTTAGGATGTCCTGGGAATATGTGAGGTTAGCTTCTGGTTCCCAGGTGTTTTCTGCGGATGAGTAACCCTTCCAAGCGGTCAGGTACCGATAGCGGCCAGGGGAGCCCTTATGAGAGAGAATCGCCTCTACTTCGTACTCCTCTTCATCATCAATGATGTCAGGAGGGGGCTGTGAGAATGAAGGTCCATGTACGTCGGTTTGTTTGAAGGGGGATAGCAGTGCAGCGTGGAATATATCATGGATTTTCCAGGTACTGGGAAGTTTTAGCTGATAAACCAGGGGGGAGATTACGCGAGTGATCTCAAACAGTCCGTGACGTTTCGGGGCGAGTTTTCGTGATGGGTAAGGGATGCGGAGATTGGTGGCTTCCAGCCAAATGCAATCTTCTATCTTCCAAGGTGAAAACGTCTGAGTGGACCTTTTGGACATGAGAATGCGGGCGGAGTCATGAGCTGCGAGGGCTTCCTTTCGCGCATCTTCTAACGCGGAGAGTCGGGTTTCCAGGGCTGGGATGAAGGTTTTTCCGATCACAGGAAAGTTCCTGGGTTCATATCTGAGCATCAAGGAAAAGGGGGAAACCTTGGTCGAGCTGTGTGGATGACGAGCAGATGCTAAATAGAATCTGTATTCTCATCCAAGGGGCAGAGACAGCGATAGGGATAGTGCAGAGTGATGAGACTCACTCTACTAGCAGGTAACTTGGTTAAGAATATCACTGGTGATAGCCAGTGGATCGAGTGAAGTGATTCAGGAGTGTGGG
>JBBPUD010000091.1:0-65876 GCA_038094475.1 Phylloporus aff. rhodophaeus | reverse complement strand
AGCGTTTACAGCCATACTACGCCCCTCTCCTTGTTGTGATCCCACAATCCAAACAGAAGGCTATCCAGAGCTATGTTGTACCAAGAATCGTAGCTGCCCGCTCAACGTGTCCTTCCGAACAGCTTATCATAGTCGGCTGTCACATGTCACAGACGAGGGAAGTCATGTGACTTTTGAAGGAGCGTTCATCGCGATGGCATCACCATGCCCATCTCTATTGATCGGTCTTCACCAGTACCCTCTTCTCCAATAGCAAGGTTGAAGTAATGAGCGGTCAATGCAACGTCCAAAATGGAAGGCTTCTGTGACTCTATAATGGTGTGAGCTAAGTGATCGGAGATCGATATCAGTCTTGGACCTTTCTGATCATCCGAGACTCCAGTCACTGCGCTTCATTGAGGAGCCGCCAATGCTGACTTGGCTTCGTGTAATTACTATGTGGGTGGTATAAAAGGACGAGCCCTGTGCTCCCTTGACATCCTCAAAGATGTTGCTCACGCTCAGCATCCCGTGGCTCCTTGGAGTCACGGTACCGATACTCACTGGCTCCGCGCTTGCCCAGCTTCTTGGGCCTTACACTGCGCAGGGTGCTTTCAACGCCGAGCTGTTCGAAGGTTACCACGTCTTCCCTCTAACAGTCGCGAACCAACCACGTCCCATCTTAAGAAACGTACAAACTGTAACTATCTCCCTACTACAGTTGTTTCTACGTTTTGATCTCTTTTTTTTCTTCTTTTCACAGGGGGTAGATTTTCTGGCAGCGCTTACTGATCCCAACAACATTCCCCAAGTGAGATCTCGAGCCATCTTTACCAAGGCCATGACCGCTGATCAGAAAGCTAGGACGGAAACGCAGACCTTCCTCGAGACGATCCTGATCCTGCACACGAGAATGATTTAGCACGAGCTGTCGGTGGAATCGAGAATATCCTTGAAGACGAGCAGGATAGTTGCCCCCGTTGTGTTAGGTCACTAACGGTTGCACATATCCTTTCGGTACTCGCGCCAGACCAAGCAGAAAACTTTATCAGGGCCATGTGCGAACGCTTCTACCCCGATGCCCAGGCAGCCCAGTCCTGCGTAGCGAAGTACAACCCAATCGCTCCTGTTCTCGTGCAGGTCATGTCATCTATGGATCGGGCCTCACAGTATGGCAAAGAGGTGAGCGTTTCCACCGGACAGTGGGTTTCTCGTAACTATATTGCTCTTCAGCTTTTTTGTCATGAATTCGTTCAAGAAGCTTGCCCCCGCCCCCAAATCCCGCCACTTGATATCTCGGGGTGGTTTCCGCTGGACAGGGAGAAGAATAAGCCACATGATCCTCCTCGGAAGACACCCACTGGACAGCTTCTCAAGGTACTACACTTGTCCGATATCCACATCGATCCACGTAAGCATTTCTGTCACTCTTTGGCATACCTTGTCCTCGCATACCTTGCAGGCTATGGGAATGGGGCTGTGGCGAATTGTCGCTCGAAATTCTGTTGCCGTAGAAACGTTGGTAACCCGAATGGCGCGGCAATGCCAGCCTCGCGATTCGGTTCTTTCTTGTGGTATGTGTCTCTTTTATGTGTTATTTGTTTCTCAAGTTTTGCAGCGACGCCCCAATCTCCTTGGTTGCTGCCACCCTCGAGGCTGCCAGAGTCCTGGCTCAAATGAATGATAGCAGCATCACTCTCTTCACGGGTGATTTGGTGGCCCATGATCCCGTCGTCCAACGGTCAAAGTGAGTCGAATGCCATCACCCGGACCTCTTTATTGAGTATATGTCAAAGGGACTATGTATATTATTCAGAGGTAAGGTTTCCAAGGCCGCGTTTTATTATTCTAAGTTGTCTCCAGACCGTGGTGTCTGACCTCCTCAGACGCGCTCTACCAGGCCGTGTGTATCCAACGTTGGGCAACCACGACACTCATCCGCCTAATCTGGCAACGCACTATTTCCTCGAAGAAGATGTGAGGCACGAATTTGACTGGTAAGTAACTACGTTGGATCACGCATCCGTGAATCTGTTAGCATACTGCTTCATCTAGGCTGTACAACTATGTCTTTGAACTCTGGGAGAACGAAGGATGGTTACCGGAAGAAGATACCCATGACTTTTATGGAGCCTACGTGGTAACGCCTATTGAAGGGCTGAGGATCATCAGTTTGAACACCAACTTACTATGTGTGTCCCGATAAGTGGATTAAATGACAAGTACTCGTAACACGTAACTTTCTTTCTAGGGGATCGGTGAGAGGCTTTACTTTCTCGGACCAGTCGTCTCTTGATCCATTTATAGAAAAAACTACTTCAATTACATCAACGTTGGAAATCGTCGCGCATACCGCGAGTTGAAATTCCTGCTCTTTGAATTACTAAAAGCTGAGTATGCAGGGGATCGTGGTATGCAAACAGTAATACGAAAGTCCATAGGGCTGACACGAGATTAGTGTGGATAATCGGACATCTAGGCAGCGGCTGGGATGGTTTTGATGCGATGGAGGACCCGACGAGCATATGTACGTGCACCGGTCCTAGTATGGATCTGCTTTCAACTGAGACCCTGCCTCCAACAGTCTATCATATGTACGTATTATCGGATGGTTGATTCTCGATTCCCTGTTGACCAGACCTAGCGTCGATCGCTTTTCCCCTCATGTTATTGCAAGTCAGCACCGAATTTTTTTCCTTAAATTTAACGGGTTTAACCCTCGTTTAGATATCTTCTGGGGCGATACGCACGAGGATCAAGTCTCCGTGAGTCCTTTGGAGCTTGTACCATTCCATTTTTGAGAACAGGACGCAGATCTATTATGGGCTCAGGGATGGAGCACCGGACCTGACGGCTCCTCAAGCAGTATCTTGGGTATGTTCTTCCTTCGCTTCTTGTTCAATTTTCATTAATTCATTCTAGACTGCACCTTCAGTAACTCCTCGGGAAAACCTGAATGTCGGCTTCCGTGTCTATGAAGTCGACTCTGGCGTATGTTTACCGTGATCCCGGAGGAGCGAATACTGACTCCGGGTTATTCGCAGACTTTCGATGTTGTTAATGCTTACACGTAGGTCACCATGCACTTGGAATCTATGTTCAGGCAGCCCAACGTTGTTTCCGACAGCTATATAGCAGATGTTAACACTTTTGGGGGTTTGAACGCGACAACCGGACCCACATTCACTCGTGAGTATAATACTAGGGAGACGTACGGCGAGAATATTCTCCGGAATGACGGGGAACCGTGGGGCCCCGATGACCCGCTGGACGCAACTTGGTGGCATCGTGTGACTGAGCGTGCGTCCAACAACAGGACTCCAAGATCCAGCTGACTTCGTCATCACAGAAATGGAAAGAAATCCTGAGCTAATCAGGGTATGTAGATACTATGTCAAAGATTGAGCGTTGTTCCTAACAATTAAACCAGACCTTCCATAAGTATCAGGGCAAGAGCACCGAAAATTCCGCCATGTGGAGCTGTCATCAATATCCGGTGTGTAGGGAGGCCAAGATTTGCTACATCCGTAGCGGATCTGCTGCCATTGCCAGAAGTACTTGCCCCCTTGGATATGGTTCAACCAAGTAAATGACACCGACCCTATTTCGTTTGAGTGCTTGCTTAATCACCTTGTATAGATTTAAACCTCCCAACCTAGGCCAACAACTGCCAGACCGACCGAGAGACTTGGCGGAAGACCAACCACTGGGAGACCCATTGCCGCAAGAGGTGCTCACCACATCTAATCCCGTGTCAGGAACAGGGGATGCATCTGCCCCTCCTCGCCGAATTGTGCCTGTGTTGTCCCGAGTTTTCGGCTTCTTATACCGAGTTGAATACTGACGAGAAAAGGTCACAGCGACCTTGATCGCCATGTCACGACGGTTCCAGTGACTTGTTGGTTTTACGCTTTCTTGCCATATTTAGTTCCATCGGTGTCTTGTAGTATGGCCCATCCCTTGCGTCTCGTTCTTGATTCTCACATATTGACTTTGGCTTCGTGAATGATAGTTTGTGACTTTTGCGTATACTAGTGTGAGTGAGCTGACAACCGTTTGCGTGATAATTCTACACTCATCCGGCAGGATCCGTCGTGTCAGACTGCAGAAGTAAATCCGTTGAATCCCAGCAACACACTCAGGTTAACGCATTCATTAGCGTGCAAGACGCATAGACTAATGCCCACACTCGGACAAGGCCCTACAACAAACACATCAAAGTCATAAAGGTCGTCTGACAAGTCATATTAGGCCGGTCGCTTAGACCGCGTTGGCAGCGCGTCTCCACCTCCAACCCCTGCGATGAATCACCTTGTTCACGACCGCGAGCCGGAACACGACCAACATCAACACGAGGACGATGGCCCAGCAAAGCCAGGCAAAGGCGAGCATCGCCGTGAGCGTCCGACACTCGTTGCGGAACCAGCACGAGGAGAGGTCTCCCCAGTAGACGAACATCTGCGGAGGGTTACTCGTGTGCTATCCATCCGTCCCCAAGTCAGTGGGTGGACTGCAACATGTGTGGGTACGTACGGTGGCTATCGCAGCGCCGACGAGCCAGAGGACGAACAGGGTGAAGAGCCCGACGAGCTCTGCTAGAAACGGGTGGACAAAACGTTCGATCCGGTTGATCGAGCGAACGCTGTATTCGGTACTTGAGTAGATGGACGAGGACATTGTGCAAAGAGGCTTACGCGTAGGGTGCCCACAGGATTGTGAGGCAACTCGTCACCAAGAGTTCGACGACAATCGGGTCTTGACGCGTCAGCCGTGGAGGAGAAATGCCGTGTGAGAGCCTTACCATAAAATTGGACGCCATAGTTTGTCGGATCATACGAAGGGATGGTGATGGTGTAATGTATCCTCACCGCGGACAGTGCCAACATCACAATTGCAAAAAGGAACTGTGGTCCAGGCTTAGTATAGAGCACAGAATGAACATGAGAAAAAGGTACCAGTAAAACATACAGCGTAGAACGGGCAGAGTAAAGGCTCATGACTGTCGTATGGGAAGGAAGGGGAGAAAAGCAAGTCGGACAATTCGGTGAGATGATCTCGGATTATATGTGTTACGAGGGCGCAATTGGTGACAGAAAACGGAAAGTCGCACCACCTCATTTGTCTGTAACGTGATCGCGAACACCACGTTTACTTCCACCTGACCGAACATCGGTGTATGAGATACCTACATTTTTGGTATAGTACTTGAGTCATCCTGACGAGACGCGTTTGAGCCGGCCGAAATTACGCCGGGAGTGAGAACTTCGCACCAAAAGGTCTTCCAGTAAGTTTTCGGGTGGTCGAGAATCAGGTTGCGATTGGGATTGACAGGAAAACCGGTCAAGCTGGTCACCACCGGAGGCTTGCGTACAGTAAAGAAAGTGAGGGACCCCTCCGCCGCCGTTCGGAGATGTCCGTAGTCTGTCTGAGATGAGCAGTTCACTTCCAGAAATAGCCAATAACCCCGCATACAACCCCGCAATCCAATCGTTCTTGAAATTATGTTCTTGATGAAGTATTAACAGAAAAGAGGTATCATCGCTCGGCGGGTATGTAAAACTGTTCTCGGATGCAACTTCGGACGGACCTTCATCGGTGCACAGCCTCGTCCGATACGGGCCTGCTACGAAGCACGGAGGGCTTAGCTTGCAGCCCGGGCGGGATTGCCCCATGATGATAACATTTGAAACATACTCGCATCCGTTCCTACAACGGGAGTAGGGTGATTTTGCACAACGGCAGATCGCCCCACAAAAGCTGTCACTTATGGCCGAGATTTGAGCGCTGGAACTCCAATCAAAACCAGATATGACTATCAGACACTTCCAGAATATGAAGCTACCGAGATCTGTATACATGCGCTTTACAAGCTCAAGAAAAGCAAAGGTGTCAAAATTTATCAAGTCTACAAATTTCCTTCCCCACATATACACCCACCCCGATCCATCTATGTACAGCGCCTGTAGCATGGTATCACAGCTACAAAGGGAAGCTACCAACGACGGCGAGAAATTCTATCAGTACACAAAATAGGACGCTCCTGGCTACCGAGGCAGAACACCACACACACAAAAGTCTTACAGGTAACAACACAGATACGAATACAACGAACACAATGAAAGGGGGACAAGACAGTCAAAAATTATTTGCAGTAGATTCAATGTCGCGTGGTCCAACTGGCGCGCAGTTACAACGTGCCTCGTTGCCAATCCACCAAATGCCTCAGTTGTTCGAGTGTAAGGAAGATAAGAATGGTTGTGGGCTGGAGACGCGTCCATGCGGGGAGCCACCCTTTGAACATAAACATCGGACCCTCATTCGCAAGTGATGTCCTAATCACACCGAGGGTCGACTGTACGAAATGACACAGGTGAGGATATGTTCTCAGGGCAAGACCCGCATAGAGAAACGTACACTAGATCCAGGTCCACTCGCGTTCATAATGCGGCTCTTGAGGACATCAGCAGGCGAACAGATGGTCGTAGCTACCGTTCCCTGACGCAACCTCATCAAAACGAGACGACAAGAGTCGATCAGAGAACGTACTGCGGCGAAACTAGCAGTAAAGTGACAATAAATGTTGTCCCTAAAATAAGATGTCTTCAAAAGTTCAGATTTAAAGAAGTCATACCTGTTTACGGAGTTAGAAACAGACGAATAAAAAGCAGGACAAACTCACGATGCAAGTTGACTCGAGTTCATTAATACACTTCGGAATACATTTGGTCCCACACCACGGAAAAGCGATGAGGGTCCTTCCTCACGCACCATCTATGCGAGGTGCAATGGAATTGGGTACGAAAATCACCATACAGAGCAATGGGAAGAGAAACAGAAAAAGTGTCAGCACCGAGATAGACTGCACAGGTGGAATAGAATAGATAAAAAAGAGGAAAGGGAAAGAAACAAGAAACAAGAAGTGCCACGGGCAATTCTTTGATGAGTCCTCTGTTGGTCTAAGGGCAGGATATCCTCCCACGATATAATACGTGGTAGCGATGCTTCTGCAATCGCGCTCGTGCTTGGTTGAACCATTCTGAAGAAAATTAAGGTTCTGAGAACCAGTGCCTCAGCACTCCAGAGCGTGGCGCCGAATGCTCACAGTCGGTGAGATCTGGAATGAGACCAGAGAGTGAAAAGCATCCAAAGCGGCAATGATACGTCACCAAATCATGACAAGAGAGATTAATAGAGCCAATGAACCGATTCGCTTCACAACGGCATGGCGCAACGCGGAGTATATGCATCGTGATCAAGCCGCCAATCAGCCAAACATGGAGCCAATGCTACTTTTCTTCTGGACGAATTTTTGCTCTTCGTCTTTCACTTCGTGGCAGTAGTCTCTCGCGTTCGCCTTCCATGAAAGCTGAGACTATAATCGGTGATTGCAAGCCAGAACAGTCTTGCATGGTGGTGCCCTGACAGACGGAACAACCGTAACCCCAAGGAATTTTGCGATGCTCGCCTTGCACGACCTCGAATGATTGGCCACACGATGCGCGGAACAACTCGGCTGTTTCCTTGCGCGTCACGTAATAGGATGGGAAGCCCAAACACACGCCCATCACGAGGAACAAATGGAGTGGGACAAGGATGCAAGGAAAGAAACAAGGAAAGAAAGACGGGTTACTTACACGGAATAGTGCGTCGAGGCAGTGCTTGTAGTTGAAACGTTTCTCTGGAGGCTTGGCAAAGTCACCTTGGAGGCGAACCTTCGATGTTCATGACATGGGAAAGCGGTCACGTGATAGGGAAAGAGGCGGAAGGCAACGCGTAGTTGGGCATGTGATATTGGGACAAGAGACAATGACATACCATGATGACCTCTGCAAGACGAGGGTGAGAACGAGGACGCGTAGAGGGTGCAGGAAGACATACCACCAGGGTTGCCGACTATGCCAGCAACAGATCCAGCTATCAAGGCCAGATTAGATTGATATCACAATGGAAGCCGTGGCGCATAACGTACCCATCGCACCAGCGGTAGCCAAGACCCAGGGAGACGACTGTGGGTTTGCACCAAGGATCTTCTTGCTCTCGTCGTAAGCCCAGAAGCGACAGAGACTGTAGCTCATTTGTCGCAACCAAGTTCCTGTAATGCCATCGTAGAGACCTCTGAAGCCAGCAGTTCTAACAGTCTTCTTCATGGACTGGATCATGCGTTTATCGCCTGACGCTTGTAAACGGACTTTGGTGAGATCAAGGGGGTGGGTAACAGATGCAGCGATGGTGGCCGCAACACCACCCAGATAGAATGGATACGGTTGTTTCTTCTTGGGTGTGGGGACGGGGGAGCCATTGAGGACGGGTTGAACGGGAGCGACAGTGGAAGTCATGGTGGACGAGCATCTCCAAATCGGATCGGTATAAAAGGGTTATATTTATTACATAATAAAAAGGTACCATATTCCCCTGTCACTGGTCAAACCATTACCTCCACCCCAAAGCAAATTTCTTGTGATTATCGATGGCGCCAGTGGAGGCACGAAAACGGCCATTCTGGATGATATAGTCCGTGGAAATGTCACAGCACACGCATAGGAACATTGTGCCATACATTCGAGCCAAACCCGACGTTCGTACGAGCCCGACACTGCCCTCTAATCCCTCTCTTCTCGTTCTCTCCCTCCTACCACATGGGTGAGTCCACCAACACTGCAATTACGTCGTCGGCGCTCCTAACACCTAGGTTCGTAGCTCTTGGTCGGACTACTCCGTTCTGGGCCAGAAAGTACGCCGCACTTTTGCCCGCACTCTCCCTAGCCACTTGTCTCTTCTTTGTTCCTATGTACCGTATCTACTCCTACCTACTTTGTCAAGCGTCGTCCAAAGATCGCTGGACTCAGTTGGAGCAGGGCACGAGTGCAGGACGACGACGCAGATGTTATTGATCCTTGACCCGACACGGATCCAAAGCCGAGCTCAGTTCCACGCCGCCTGCGCCACCACCACGGTGACGAGGTGCACCGTGCAGCACCCACACCTCCGCGCGAAGACGGCTCATCACCCTGCACCACGACGGCAAAGAGGACACAGAAAGCACAACCGCGCGCCCACCCCGCATGCACGGCACATCCACCACCACTGGACCACGGTGGCGGTACGGCGCAGAAAGCGCAAGCTGCACCTACCACACCACACGACGACGACGCGGGTAAGGAAGCAGCAGCAGCAGCGCGCTGAGCCGACCGGCGTACTCACCGCCGCGACCACGACTCACGTCGAGGGGGTGCAATGGCGCATACCCAACCACCACGATGACGATGAGGGCAGCGAGGGTGACGCAGCTGCGTGCCCACCACCAGCACTCCGACGACGGCGAGGGGGGCATCAACATGTGTACCACAGCCACCATGGCGGTGAAACGGCATGCGCAACACACGCGACGAGGACGACGAGAGCGGCGCAACGGCGTGCGGGCTTCGACTACCACAAGTATAACAAGGGTGGCGAGGGTGGTGCGACTACGCGCACATTACCAGCCTGACGATGGCGAAGTGGCACGCCGCACAACAACGCGTGTAACATGACCGCCATAGCGATGACAAGGGGGCGTCATAATGGTGCGCACACCACCGGCACTACGACGACCACGGTGGCGACGAGGGGCTGCACAACAACCAATGCGATGGCAATGACCTGGTGAGTGCGCTCGCACGTTCATCGCCCAATTGTCGTCTGCTTTGTCAGGCAGATACCCCGTCAGAGGTGCGGGTATGTCAGCGAGTAAGGGTGCGAGTGTCAGCGTGGATACCCCAGGGTACACCCATGCCATTGCCTAGTCTCGCGTGGTGAGGATGTTAGGCTCTGTCAACGCCAGTGATGGCAACTGTCAGGAGCGCTAGTAGACGTGTCCTGCAAAAGTCGTACAACGCAGTTCATATATATTAATTGTATCAGCTGATACACCAAAATCCTATTGTCATAACTACCTACTCTGCTTAAAAGACAGTCCTAGGGCTTCCCCTTTCTTTTGCCCGGTTCTCTTATCAGCCAAGATCGTGCGACGCTAGTAGGCATCTGTAAGCATATCACTCAACTTACTTCCTCGCAATATCTTCGAGAACTTGTTCTTGGCCACAGTCTCAGCTATTACATGTTTCGACAGAATGTCATTTGGAACGCTGCAAACACTACACACGAGTGTGGTCACCGCTGCTCATTATTTTTAGTGGTAAACGCGTGAAATGCTGTACTTGAAGTACTCTCATGGACCCACTTAGTGACACATGCCTCACAGCACGGACCTCTTTTGAACCCTGCCTTGTCTCTAACTTTCTGGCCCCGGCGGATCCTTCATATAGGGCAGGGCGTTGAAAATTTCAAGTTCGCACCTTCCGGTGTTTTGAACCTCTGCACGCTTGACCTGGCTTTGCATGGATTTTTCCCACTCCAACCGTGTTTCTAGGCTAAAAAAACGATTCCTAGATGTATTGTCTGGGTCAGTTACACTTGACTCCCGCGGCGCTGGCATTTTCCTGGAAGGGCTCTGTGCTCAGGATGACCCGGTGGTATGCTTGGGTGCAATCACGGAGAGTGCTCATGGCCTATCTACAGTTCAATCTGCAATGCGTTTTGACCTGTCGGCTAGTTTCATGAACGGGTTGGGGTCCACCGTGTTGCAATATCTCCTGAAAGCCTCCGACGTGGGTGGTAACGCATTGGACAACCTTTTATTCCATGTGGTGGAACCGCCGATCTTTTGGAGTGTCTTTGTTCGTGTTTTCCAACAGGGCGCCTTGAGTGAAGACAACCAGCTGGTCTTTGCCAAGGTGCTTTCTCGACTCTTGACACTGCAAGACCGGGATCCCAGCCCTTATCGAGACATTGCAGTTCGACCATCCATTCAACATATCCTCTTATCATCATCCAAACTTGAAATCAGGGAAATGGCCTATCGCATTAAACATATTCTCTCTAGTACCAGCTCTTCGACGGTGTATGACGATTGCAATGAACCCGGTGGACGTCATGACAACGACTTTGCTGACTACCGCGACATCGCCATCCTCCCCACTGCTGACGAGATATTGTGCCGACAGCCTCCCTTTCTCTCGACAGCATTCCATGATGAGCCTGACCCCTCTGAAACTTCCATCACGGGTTACTTGGATAATACTTTTCGCATGCTCCGCGAAGATATGATCTTTGACATACGCGAGGAGGTTCAAGCTGCTTTTCAAGCAAATGGAGAGTATCGTGGCCTCAGTGTCAATGTTTCTATGGCTGGTGTCTATACCGGAATCAATAATCGGAAAACTCGTTGGGGTATCAGGCTGTTATGCGAGACCGATTTCTGGCAGCTTAGGGGCATGAAGCATGAAAGTGCTCGGGGAGATTTTCTCGTGCGGGATGGCCTTGGTTCCAAGATTTTGAGGCACCAGTCCCTTGCTTGTCTCGTGTCTGGCCAAGACATCATTAGCTTTGGGACGGTGAATCGCGTGGAAGAACTTCTCGCTCGCAGCCCTCCGGTAATAGTCCTCCAGTTGGATAGCGATGCCAATATTAGAAAGACCCTCATGTCCTTTCGCACAAGCCGGACAATGCAACTTGTTCAAATCCCTGCCGCTGTCTTTGCCTTTGGACCCGTGCTCGCCGCCCTGAAGAAAAGTTACATTCCGCTCTCCTCGGAGATTATACATTGGAGCCCAGGATCGCCAGTCGAATCCCCATCCAACAGAGTAAACCTATCACATATCTCAAATATACTCCACTCAAACCCCTCCGTTAACATAAGCGACATACTGGATCTTCCTAGGTATATCCATCTCGACAGGGCTCAGGCTAGGTCCCTAGTCGCAGCACTTCAGCAGCGTGTATCATTGATCCAGGGTCCGCCAGGTAACCCCATGATTGCCTGAGAGTATCCCATATCTTACAGTTATTTCAGGGACTGGCAAATCATTTATAGGTGCCATTCTCGCAAAAGCTATCCATGACGAGACGCCTCAAACGATTCTTGTCGTTTGCTACACCAACCATGCGCTAGATCAGTTCCTCGGAGACCTCCTCACATACGGCATCCCTGATGAATCTCTTGTTCGCCTCGGAGGCCGTTCGAACAAACTAGTTGATCATCTCTCGCTCCATAAACAGCCACGCAACCAAATTTTCCACGACTGGGACGAGATCGACTGGCTCAAATGCGCCGCATCTGATCATGAAGAGATACTTGGAGCCGAATTCGAAAACGTGTTGGGCAGAAACCTGATGACGCATCTCAAAGATGAACATGACAATTTTTTTGATGCATTCTACGTAACACGTGTGACAGAAGATGGTATGACACGCGTGGGGCCAGATGGACGTGCTATCAAGAATGACTACCTCTTTTCACGGTGGAAGCAGGGCCTAAACGCTGGATTGTTGAGCGACGAACCTCATATCCAAGCATCAGCTTGGATCTGGGATATGGACCACTCCTCGCGCCAGCGGCTGCTCGACCAGTGGCATGAGGAGATTGTCACACGGGCCTTAGGCTCCATATGCAAGGCTGGCCGGTCGTACAATACGTGTCAAGAGTCAATAAAGCGAGCATTCACGAAGTCGACTGTGGCAGTCTTGGGGCAGAAGAGAATTATTGCTTGTACGACTACGGGAGCTGCCATCTACGCCGATGTGCTCGAGGAGGTTGGCCCTGAGGTCTTATTAGTGGAAGAAGCTGGAGAGATCCTTGAAAGCCACATTTTGACTGCGTTGTCGTCAAAGGTTGACCAAATGATTCTTATTGGAGACCACAAGTATGTTTGTGACCTATTCCCTGTCATTCTCGCTAATGATCCTATGTAGACAGTTGCGACCTAAAGTGAACAACTATCGATTGACCGTCGAAAAGGGCGAAGGATTTGACCTCAACCGATCGCTTTTCGAACGTCTGGTACTCAAGGGGTATCCTCATGTAACTCTCTCGACTCAGCACCGGATGCGCCCTGAAATTTCTGCTTTTGTTCGGGACCTCACCTATCCCGAACTCGTCGACGCTCCTTCGACCTATAACCGGCCTGATATCCGCGGTGTTCAATCGAACGTTGTCTTTGTAGACCACTCTTTTCCAGAGGACGAGGATCCGCTCGTTGATGACCGTGCAGATGGTACCAAATCTTCCAAGCGAAACACGTACGAGGTACAGATGGTGCTGAAGATAGTACGCTACCTCGCTCAACAGGGTTATAAGAGCGATGACATCGCTGTTCTCACCCCGTATCTTGGCCAACTCCATCATCTTCGTGATGCATTGAAACGTGATAACGATCCAATCTTAAATGAAATGGATTCCTTGGATCTTGCACGCGCCGGTCTGTCTCCCTTTCCACTGCTTGAGCTCAAAGCCAAGAAAGGCAAAATTCGTTTAGCAACTGTCGGTGAGTGATATTCACGCACGTGTATTGTCGCTTGACCATCTTGTTGCAGATAATTATCAAGGAGAAGAGAGTGATATCGTGATTGCGAGTTTGACAAGATCGAACGAGTCCAACGCAATTGGCTTCATGGACTCACCACAACGGCTCAATGTTCTCCTCTCACGTGCACGAAACGGTCTTATTCTGATCGGAAATTCCCAAACGTTTTTGCATTCCAGGAAGGGAGGAGCACTATGGAAACGCTTATTTGATCTACTCGAGGAAAAGCAATACATTTATAAGGGGTTCCCTGTCAAGTGCGAGAGGCACCCTGGACGTGCTGTTTTGCTCCAGCGTGCGAACGATTTCAATGATCACTGTCCAGATGGTGGATGCACGGAGCTGTGGTGAGTCAAACCACCCAGATGCTCACACAACTTGACGCCTGCTTTCTCAAGTGGATTTACGCTCCCCTGTGGACATGCTTGCACGATGAAGTGTCATCCTCCCCGATCAGGGTTGAGCAATCCACATGACACGATGCAGTGCAAGTACAAGCTGAGCGGAACATGTCGATCAGGTCGCCATCAAATTGCCTGGGAATGCCGCCTTGGCCAGCCTTCTATTTGCTCTTCCTGTATGAAAGAAATGATCCAGCAAGGGGAGATCACTCGACAGGGGCACGAGTCGCAGATGGAACGCAAAGAAACAGAGGCCGAGCATCGTCAACGTCCAACCAAGACGGTAGTAGAGAAGAGTTCAGAGCAACTCGGGCTCCAGGACAGACGTGACACACCCAGGAGGAGAGCAAAAGAGGTGGCCGGGGGTTACACGCAAGAAACAGGGGGAAAAGGAATAATTGTGGAGCGATGATGGGAGGGAATGGTGAGCCTGAGGGCGGCCCGCCCTTGGCAGGCTCACCATTTAGCGGTCGAGAATTTACCTGATGTAAGAGGATACGCTACCTCAGACCTCTTCGTGAAACACCCGACTAAAGACATGTGGAAGTTGTACGTCACTGTGTACATCCTACGTTATATTCATCTCTTTTTTTTTGTAGCAGCGTTGGAAGGGCAGACGATGTGATCGTTCTCGCGTCTGGTGAAAAAACAGTTCCTGGTCCGATGGAGGAGGTCATCGGATCCTCCCCACTCGTGCAGGCCGTTATCATGTTTGGAGCTATCAACGCCATGATTGAAAAGTATTCCTTCGGCTTAGACGGACCTTTCAACGGTGTGTTGCCAAGCAACCGATCGATAGACTCTTCTGTCGTACTGCTGACTGGAAGTACCGGCAATCTCGGGTGCCTCTTGCTCTCTGAACTTCTCAAGAGCACTGTGGTTCAGCGCGTTTTCGCTCTTAATCGCCCATCTAAAAATTCCCGGATCAACGAGCGACAACACGCAGCTTTCAAGGATAAGGGACTCCCAATCGACTTATTGAACTCGAATAAGCTTGTCTATGTCGAATCAGATGCGTCTCTGGACAACTGTGGTTTGTCCCCAACTCTCTATGAAGAGGCAAGTCTGGTTCGCATCTACCAAATACGCGCTCATCCAGATCACTTATAGATTTGGGATTCGGTCACCTTCAAGGGTCATACATAACGCATGGCGCCTTGACTTCAACCTGGGGATATCTTCCTTTGAGGCAAATGTTTGGGCATCCCGGAACTTGGTTGACCTCGCCTTAGATTCACCGCAGCCACAGAACCTCCGTTTCCTGTTCACTTCCTCGATCGGGGTCGCACAGTCTTGGGATAATCTGAATGGTCCTTTCCCCGAGGAGATTCAGCTTGATTCCTCTGTTGCTGTTGGGATAGGTTATGGGGAGGCCAAATACACCGCTGAACAGGTAAAGTCATAATATATCCGTGCCCATAAATCTATACTAATTCAAGGCTGGTAGGTAGTCATGAAGAGTATGGTCATGAAGAGTAGTTTACACGCGACTTTTCTGCGCATCACCCAAATCGTCGGTGGACCCGGCGGATCCTGGGCCACGACCGACTGGTTCCCGATTCTTGTCATATCCAGTGTCCCCCTTGGTCTTGTTAAGGTATGTCCCCTTTTTGGTTTGCGGTGTTCTTTCACTTGCCCGATAAAACTGTCAGGCTCAGACATGGCGAGCAGAAGTTGCCGATATGATCCGAATACCGAGCTTAAAAAGTAGGGTAACGTTGTTGCTCAGTTGTTGTAAAGGAAGACCGCGTGGCACCGAGGGTGACTCCCTTTCTCGTTACGCATTCTGGTCGGACGTTGGTCCTCTTGATTCCGGAGCCTTCCTTTGACGTGATATCCCCTACAGAAGGTAAAGTACCCTGCCTTGCCTATCCGGTATCTCCATTTCTTATGTAAGTAATATACCAGCGGAGACAATACTTTACTTTATGCGACGTTGAGATCCATGGATAAACAGCCTGGCATTAGCCCTGGAGCGCCCGATATCAAAATTTGTTTGATGGGAACTTGAACTCACAAGGATAATGATGATCCCAAAGGAATCACTCAACAGTGAATCTTCTCCATGCTTGCCGGAATTCTGGTACACATCGAGCGCCGGGAGAGGGTACAAAGAGGAGCATCGGTATTCGTTGTGCAGAACCGTCATCCCCTTCAGGCCCCCCATGCCTTTCGAAGGATTCTCCCAGTCAACAGGTGTCGCTTTAGTGACAGGCTCAGCCAACGGCATAGGTCGGGCCATTGCTCTCCGTCTCGCCAGTGATGGTTACGACATCGCGTTGAATGACCTCGCCGTGAACAAGGATATCCTCGACGCAGCGAGTCAAGATATCAGCACGAAGTATCCGGAACGGCGAGTTTGTGCGTTTGTGGCAGACGTTAGTATCGAGGAAGAAGTGAAGAATATGGTCAACGGCGTTGTTATAGCCTTGGGCCGCATCGATGTGGTGAGTGACGGTTGGCGAAATTATCATCCGCTACTTTCCGTGGAGACTGATGCCGCTCTCCGTAAGATGGTTGCAAATGCTGGCATTTTGAGGACTGGCTCCGTTACTGAGAGTAAGCTCTCCATTTCATTAAAGGGTGATATCGGTCGCGCGATCCACGCGGCCGTGACTCATCCACGTTGTTAGCCACCACAAAAGACTTGGATGCTGTGCTAGCGGTCAACGTTCGAGGAACGTTCCTCTGTTATAAATATGCAGCACAGCAAATGATAGCCCAAGGGATCAAAGGCCGTATTATTGGTGCTAGCTCCCTGGCGGGAAAGATAGGTCCTGCCGGCATGACATCTTTCCCTGTTCACTCCGCTGACACTCTGATATCTTTATAGGGCACCCATTCTTGGGCGCATACTGCGCTTCAAAGTTCGCAATTAGGGGATTGACACAAACTGCAGGTTTGGTTTTACGAGGTTGTCTAATACAAGTGTCTCCTAAATTTAACGGCCTAGCGATCGAGCTTGGGAGGCATGGAATTACTGTGAACGCATATGCCCCAGGCCCTATTGAAACCACGATGCGTTAGTGAATCTTCGAGTCTAGCCTTTCATTTCTAACCGGTGGTGAAGTTGGCACACTGGAAGAAGACGTGAAGAGACGCACGGGTGGCCAAGGTGTTATTGACTCGCTGGTACATGCACCTAGCGCAATGACTTTTGAATCATGCTTACCAACTTTAACACAGCTTACGAAGTCGATCGCTGTTGGCTACTGTGGAACCACTAAAGATATTGCGGATCTCGTGGCCTACCTTGTGTCACCAGCGGCACACTATGTCACCGGTAAGTGTCCTTCTAAATATTAATGCCAGGTCACCCGCAGCTCTCATCCCTTCTAGGCCAGACGGTAATTAAATTTTCGTGCCAATCACTTTGTGATCTAAATCCCAAATCCCTCTCTTGTAGATTTCCATTGACGGTGGAGTCAATTTTGATTGAACATCGTAGCGTCGTGGACGATGTATCTAATCTTGTCCTAGTTTTGGGAGTGCTTACTATACCTTGAAAGATTTTTTTGGGGTTCCTCAGCCAAGATTACGTTTCTATTCAATTGAGGCGAAAACCTTCTGGTCAATGCTGTGCCGTTACAGGCTGTCGCACCAACAATGAGTTTTGCGGGAGGAGGACCAACGGGCCGAGCTGCAACACAAGCAAACTAAATGTTGAACCATACTCAAACAATTCGCGAAATGCGACGGGACCCACCTCCTTTAAAGTCGTGCTATCGGTTTGGCTGCTACACCCTTCTCCTGACTGCGGGCAATATAGTCCCAGAAAACGATGAACAGACCGTGCGATGAATGGAAGCTAATCCTCGTTGCGGCCCTGTGTATGTTGTACCTAACCGTTTTTGAACTCCTTCCACCTTCCAATCATAGGAGTGCGAGCATGGTTGTTCTCAAGCGAATATCTCTTTCAAGCGACACTGTTACGTATTTATTCATTGTCGTGTCTTTTTCGGCGGATCTTCCGCGGGGAATCCCAACGATGGAATTTTTCACTCATTGCACAGCAGATCAGGAAAAGCTTTTCATCCTACAAAGGGGAGGCTGAGGCCGCGCTTTGTCCCTCAACTCGCGATCATGCTTGATCAACGGGCAGATCTAGCCAGTGCTGGTGAGCATAATCCGCCTTTGTTCTCAAGGTACAGACTGAGACTCAAAAGGTACAATTCAGTTGCGTTCAGTGCGGTACAGGGTCTGACAGTGATCCTCACTCTTTTTCGGCTTGCATTCCAGTTAAGAACGCAGCGATTTTGGTGGGAAGACGCGTGGGCAGTGGTCATAGTGGTGTGCACCGTGATCTTCATCGCCACTACGCCTGTTTTCTTTACGCATTGCAAGTGCTCCAAGTTTCGTCGGTCGATGATCAGCTCTGACTGCTTTGTCGCAGATAAATATGACTTCTTTCTTACCGCTGGTTGGATTAACGCATGCATGTTTACAAGCGTCGTGTGGTGTGTGTCCTCCTTGCGTAAAGTCTGGCCGCTCACCTGTATTATCAGGTCCGTCCGCATGAGTCTTGTTTGCTCGATCATCAGGATCACGCCCTCGCTCCTTATGCGTCGTATTTCACTTGTAGTTGCGACTCTCGTTTTCCTTTTTTGTGTGGCCACGTTTGGTGTGGAGACATGGTGGTGCGGGAGGACTATGTCTGAAGGACCCCGTTCGAGCTGCACGTTACCTGCTTGCATAGTAATCTTCGAGGTTGCGAGTGAGTATTTGCAAACAAGGCCTGTAGAGTCACTGAATCAGATGTGCAAATCCATCTAGCAAATTGTTCTGCTGACTTCTTCACTTTAGGACTTTCACTGAAGCTCCTTTGGAGAGTCCAGCTTCCTCAGCGAGAGCGCAAGATGATCTTATGTTTGTTCACGGCCAGCAGATTTCTGTGCATGTTTGCATTGCCTCGTTCCATCTCTCAATTGGTGGCCAGTCAGAGAGTCCAACATATCCTTGCCAATATAGAGGTGCGTTCCTGTTCTGATCTGCTTGCACACCAACGATAATAAAATCGCTCAGCTGGTAGGATTTGTGATCGTCTGTAACTTGATCGTAGTCGTCACCTACTTTTACCGCTTCTTCCTTCGTTCCCCTGATCCAGAGTCCGAAAGAGACGAGGACTTTGCTACAGCGCGCCGAAGAAGCACGGACAGTCTTACGACGGTGGACTTGGATATGGTTTGCGCAAGCGATACGAGGACAATGACCGAAATCACAAGCAGTTGCTTTCACTCCTCCATTCCTTCGACCCAATAGCAGATTTGCGGCCCTGCTGGTAATCGTGTTACTGTAGTACAATTCTTAAACGTTTCGTGTGTGAGAAAAGCCAAATCTTCGTTATCATTTACTGTAGTTATTTTGAGCGTGGTATCTCCTAGGATAGAAGCACTCATCTCGGATGAATCGGTAGTAAATGGGTGCATATATTCTTCGGATTGACAATAGTTATCGCTTCGGGTAGCCTATCAGTTGACCATACATGATACAAGTCGTGCATGCTTTCCACGGGGTGATTCGGGAATGAGTAGGGTTACTAAACCTGCTTCGTTAGCGAGAAATGCTTGGCATCTCCCACGGTGTTCCACGACACTCGACCCCTTTACCAGAGATTTTGACTCAAACGAATGATTGACATTGATTACGGTAGCCATGGCCACACTGAGACTAGGCATGGGACGAATCAATGCACTCGCTGTTCCGAGACTTCAAGTCAAAGAGACGTCATCGTGTCATCAAGCCACGTACCCTTTGCTGCATTTGATGCTACCAATTGGAATGCTTGTTCGGGATTTCTCGGTTCCCTGAACGAAGGCCATGTACCCGTCAGGGCGATAGCGGTGAGACCATTGTATCAAAAAGGCATTGGTTAGCGCCTAGGTTATCACGGCCATGGAGCCTGAAACGTGTCTGAAAGGGAGCCCTGTACTGCGCAGCGCAACGGAGAGGTGTTTGAGTATTACTTTCCGTAATACCAAGCGCGATCTGAGACATAAGGGCCTCATGCAAAAAATAATTTCGGGATTGTCAGGATTTTGGATCTGCCTCCAACTGGTAACTCATGGACTACGAACTCGATGACTTGTCGACGTTGCCGTTACAGCGTGGTAGGAAACCCTGGATGTGCCTGCGAAGGGCAATTCCGAAGACGGGCAAGTGATACTACATGGCACCAACGTTGCTTCAAGTCCCAATCGAATCTACTCAATAATAACTGCGATGTCAACGCTCCATGGTTAATGGCCGATGCCTTGGAGCTTATGAAACCGCGGATAAAGTGTAATAGTAGGTCATATTAACTAATTCCGATGGGGAATCGGCCAATCAACCTGGCAAGTTGCTGGTTTGGATGCCATATAATGGGCCGGAGATTCCATTCAATACGTCTGGCGAGTCTTTCCCCGAAACCACTATGTCGTCCCCCTCGTCCCCCCCGCCTTCGTCCCCTCCACCGTCTTCCAACCCGTTTGCAACTATTTATCTGTATCCAGAGGGAGCTTGGATCACCCTTTCTGTCTTTCTCGCCGTCGTCGGTCTTTTCCAGTGGGGTTCAATCCTGTATTCCAAAGTTGTCAGGCAGCCCGACCCACAAAAGCATACAGACGAAGAATCAACGCATACATCCTCTCGCCCGCGCACTGGCTGGTCCCTTACCCGCCTCCCACTCGCGGCGGTCAATATATTCCGGGTTATCGCCTTCCGTTGGACGCTCGAAATCGGCACATATGATCTCAAGGTGGTCGATATTGTCCTCATGCTAGCGTACATTGCCTTTCTCCTGTTCTGGACCTTTATCGGGGGTATGTTTACAAGTCGATTCTCCTCGTCGTGACGGTGTTCATCTGTAATGTCTGTAGACCCAGAGCTAGGGGTAGCCCCAGAAGAAGTGATGCTTTGGAGTAACCGTGCTGCCCTTATCGCTGCCAGTCAATTCCCACTCGTCACAGCCCTCGGCACCAAGAACAACATTGTCTCTTGTGAGTAGTCCCTGACAATCCTGTGTTCGACTTAACTCACCTTCCTTCCAGTGGTCACTGGCATTGGCTATGAAAAGGTTTTCTTTTCGAATCCATCCTGAATGTATGCTGACCCTAGCCTCAGCTCAACTTCTTCCACCGTGTTACAGCACGGTCATGTTTCGGTCTGCTGCTCGTTCACGTTGGCGGCAAAATTTATACTTTGATCAGCACTAGAAGGTATGTCGATGGCTTAATTATCACAGAACGTGACCTTGATCATCCCCTCAGTTTCAACTTCCTTATAAAACAAGCATGGCTTCAGTTTGGTATAACGGCGATAGTGTCGTTCACCATCTTATCAATCATTTCGTTACGTCCAATTCGTACAAAGGCCTACGAGCTCTTCTTCTACTCTCATTTCGTTTTGGTATTGTAAGTAAACTTCTTCTGGAACGTTTGACCTCTCTCACAGGGATCAGTATCATTTTGTTAGCCGCGTACTTTCACACCGGTGTGACCAAGTAACGTGCCTTTTCTTCGTTGAAAGGTTCAGACGATACTGACAGGCTCGAATTAAGTGTCACATACTGGATCTGGCCATCCTTCATGTTTTGGGGTCTCGATCGCTTCATGCGGGTCGCTCGGGTTGTATTTTGCAACCACTTGTACTTTGGCTTTGGTCGACGCGCGAGGCTGCAAGATGCCACCACAGAATTGCTCTCAGATGACTTTGTTCGAGTGAGAGTGCGTCGCCCGTTGCACTTTCAATGGTACCCTGGGCAAACTGCGTACCTCATCATGCCAACGGTGTCGGGGTTTCCGCTCGAAGCACACCCCTTTTCCATCTCGAGTGTTGATTCTACGCTGTTCCGGTCCGATACGAGAGATTCGGCTAAAAACAGTGACTCTGAAGAATCCGCTCGTTGGAAGGAGCTGGTTTTCCTCATCAACGTCAGAGGTGGGTTCACGAGTCGCTTGAGGGACATTGCAGCGCGAAACCAGACTGTCAAACTCTTCATCGACGGTCCATATGGAGCTGCACCTAACATGGCTGCGTATGATACGACTATCTTTGTTGCTGGTAAGTCGCCGTTTGTGGGTTGATATGACGAAGTTGATCGGCATTTTCAGGAGGGTCTGGTGTGACGTACACGTTGCCGGTCTTCCTCAACGTGATCGAGTGAGTTGATTGAACACATGCTTCCGGTGTTCAGATATGAATTGGCGTGTTACAGAGCTGCTCGGAAGAATCCGATCCGATGCCGTAGGGTGGTGTTTATTTGGGTTATCCGTGACGCGAGTAAGTACTGTAGGCGCTATTCTGGGTTCTATGGTTATGACACACACTCCACGAACGCAGGTCAGGTCCAATGGATCTCGGATGCCCTTTTCCAAGCCAACGCTCTCACCCCCGCATGGCTAAATGTGTCGATCAGGATCTTTGCCACGAGGGGTGGGACCCCATTTACTGAGTCTCAGCTAGGCGACCCGGAAGCGTCCGATAAGGAACGTTCGCATGAATGGATGATGCCGCCGTTTGCCCACGTGGAGTACGGGAGACCGGATCTCAAGTCGATGTTGCGGGGTGAAGTGGAGACAGCTACGGGGAGTATGTCTGTCACGGGTGCGTTTTATCTTATTTATTTCTGGACATTATGAATGACAATGTGGCTAGTGTGCGGTTCGCAGAGTTTGACGAGGTCGGTGCGCCGTGCGCTGACGTTCCCAGTGTCCGGACCGAGTAGTGTGTTGAGTGGGGGGCCCAGCGTGACGTTGCACGTCGAGTCGTTTGGGTACGCTTAGAGATTATTGTGCGGTGGCCCGGGTGGGTCATATGGCTGGGCCATGGAAGAGGGGCACTATCCCTCAATCACTGATTCGTGAAGTTCAGATATCATGCCAGGATTGTGTTGATGAGAAACGGTAACTTGTATAGTAAATTCCAATCACATCGCGTCGTGGTTCAGAAAGCAGGAAAAGCATACAACTGTACCTTCCAATGGAAAGGACCTACGGTAAAGTAACGAACAGGTAGTAATACATACAATCATGGTACAAGTACATAGTGTACACACTTTTAAATTTCAAGACGGACGGAAGACAAAAGACCGGGGTGGTGTTGAAAACACGGTGCATCTCACACGTGTGCATCACGGTACATCGATAGTATAACAATACTCAAACTCGTCCTCGTCCTCCGAATCGGTTGGCGGCTCGGGCTCAGAATCATAAACCTCCACCTTTTCGTCCTCCACCTTCCCCACAACGTCCTCATCACCGCACCCACACCTGCATCCACCACCGCTATCTCGATGGCACGCACGATTCGCGGCCCATTCACGCTCCTGCTTCCTAGCGAGCGCAAAGTGGCGCACGAGTCGCTCCACCTCCTTCCACCGCCTCATGTACTTGTCCTTTCCATTCCGTCCGCTCAACAAGGGTGTGTTCCACGACACGATCTGCTCCACGTTGGGCGCGACAGCGGACAAGAACGACGCCACCATCGCAGGCCGGGTGATTTTGGAGTCTGCGAGCCAGAGCGACTCGAGGGACGTGTTGCGCACGCCTGCGCCGGGGAGCTGCGCACCAACGCTTGGCAGGACGGTCGCGTCAACGACGATACCGAGGAGAACGAGGTTTGGGCAGTGACGCAGGAGCGGGACGATTCCCGGGAGGGTCACCTTGGACGGGATCTCCCACCCGCACTCCCGAATGGAGAGATCGAGGCTCTCGAGGCACGGCCAGGCCATCGCCATCTCCTCTATCGCTGCATTGTCGAGGTCGTATGTGCACAACGTTTCGAGTTTGAGCGAGGTGAGCTGGGTGAGTTGAAAGAGCGGTCGGAGGGTGGTGATATCAATGATGTGTTTGTCGTCATAGTCCTGCCAGACCTGCATCTCCGAGATGTCGATCACGGAGAGGTTGCGGTAAGATGGGTTGGCGGCCCAGTCCGTAAAAATGGCGCGGTAATCAGCGGCGCAGGTTTCGTCGTCGACATTGAGATTGATTGTATCAACCGACACGGACTGAACAAACTTTAGAAAATGGAGGGAGCGAGACATGGTTGGCGCAGAGAGTAAAACCTCCCGAAGAGCGGGGAATATGATGGAACCGAAAGCGGACTCGAGATGATCCATAGAGATTAAACGCAAATCCATACGAAGGGTCCTAAAATTGGGAAGTTGAGAGAGAAATAGGACGCCATCGTCTGGTAGCTCCGCGCAACGTAGCGTTTGGAGCTCCTTTAATTGACAAAGAACTTTTGAAAACACCTCGAGAGCCTGATCGCCCCTTTGGAAAATAAAGTTGCGGAAGGCCATGACCTGCTTGATACGCGGACACTCCAAGGGAAGCATGGGTAAAATACAAAAAGTAAGCGGATTTGACATCAAATTATCAATATCCACATGAACCACAGTTGGTCGAAGAAGATGCTTCAAAAAAGGGACGGCCTCTGGTCGGTACTCTCCACAGCGGAAGTGCACCAGTCTGGGGAATATGACAACGGAAGGAGGTGGGTCTGCGAGCGCCACATAAACTTTCACGTCGGTAGTCAATTGGCATTGTCGATCAAATTCTAGGCTCCGCACTCGACGTGCGTATCGCAGGAAGATATCCCAGTCCGACTGCTGCATTGCACGTTTAAAAGACTGGGGAATACCTTGAAATTTCAGATCGTGTTCATGGGCATATGTTGAGTAGGAAATGAGGGACATACCAGCTGCTTCCCGTTGACCACCCATAGATCACCAGGCATGCACTTGATGAGCCACAACAGGTCATTAATCTCGTAGTAGAGCACATTGAGAGCAGGCTCAAGGAAGAAGTGACAGGTCCTCGCGAGCCTCGCAAGGGTGCGACGATCACGAAACACTCGTGACTTTGGTTCGGGTTTCAATATTATAAACGCATGTTGAAAAATGATCGTCAAGATTTCGTTGATCGTGAGGCATCTATGCATGAGTCGTGAAAAAAGGAAAACCGCCACCACTGCTAGCAGGGATGGGGCCCATCGTCAGCGCACGCGAGCTCGATGGAAACATGTGAACAAGACACGTACATCATACACTCGGCGAACCGAAACCAAGCGCCAAGGGCTTGGAAACGATGTCTTTTATAATTATGGCCCGCTTTTTCGAGCGGAGCTTGTCTAGCCGTTGTCAGCATGGCTGGGCCAAAGTCTTTACGCGGGTTGAACAACCATGGAATCTTCTGGCTGTGTTAGTCTAATAATGATGTGGCGGCTGGCTTTTGATAGCTCGGAACCCACCATTCAATGGCTGGTTCCTGGTGGCTGGCAGCCGCCAGACAGCAGTGGCAGCTTCAAATCATTAGGCAGCTTCCCAGAGCTGCATGGCCGGCGCATGGCCGTAGAATGATGTCGACATGGCAGGACGTGTGCGGCACGGCACCGCTTCTGGTCATCCACGAGACCCGCTCTGATTTTGGTGGCTAGTACGCTCACCAATCTAACTTGCTGAACACAGTAGCCTCGGGTCACAGGCTGTAGGCGCCTCTTGGAACAAGCATCGACCCAGTGCGGTCTAGCAGGCTCTGGCCAACTAGTCCGCCACAAATTGGGCGTCTCTCGGACGGTACCGTTTGGCCCATTGTCAAGGATGATGGCAATGGTGTACCTCAGCTCACCAGTGTGCCTCGTCCGAGAGACTCGGTGATGCGGCAGTTCTACCAGTGCAGGGTAATGTTGTCCGCCACCCTCGGACTGCGTTGGGACAGCTTACGCCAGGCAGAAAGACACGGAACCCGGGCTTCAAAGGTACCGGGCACTGGTTCAACTCGCACATGGGGGTCACGATGCAGCTTCCACTCCAACGTCGAATAGCCGCTCTAGCAAATGAGCGGACATTTAGAGGTGATTCGGACGGAATTATTCAAGTCAACGGGAATCAGGATTCAGGATCTTGGAAGCCTGAGCGCCCACACGCCGCTCTCATATCTACGGCCATGTGGATGCATCGCGACAGTATGGCGTATGCATTTCATGACCCGTTCATGTGGCGTGGGTTTAATAGGTGAGCTCATGGTTTACTGGCCTAAGATATAATATCACCATGTATACCATTGGTAGGCTCACAGCAGCCATCGAACCTGGCTTGACGGCAACGCATTGGTCAGCATGGCGGAGAAAGTGCGGATATCAGCTCACCCTTAGGTTCGCTCGACAGCTGAAGCGTACTAGCCTTGGGACTGTTGTTCGTTGGAAAATTCAATTTACCGCGCGGGAATGTCACTTTCTAACCAAATCATTCGGAGGTCCATTGGGAATGGCCCGAAAACACCGAGATGGCAAGTCGTTGCAGATGAGTGTTCCCTGATTATGCGCACACCGAGTTATACAACTTGATCACAAGGAACATGAGATTGTTACCCGAAGTCAGACTGGAAGTAAATCGCTGAAGAAATGCATCGAAGCTCACGGCTGGACAAAAAGTGCGTGGATGTCGTTCCATGCATGTTGGTTCCCTCACTGCTCGCACCGGTCATGCCTGCTCGTGTTCGTCTCCTGTCTCGACTTGGTGCCACTTCTCTCGCACATAATATCTTTTCATCTGAGACTCCAGAGTTTGGGAGGTAGTCTCGTCGGTGTTCATTGTCAATTTTTCTTGAGCTCTCAGCTTCCTCACAACACCATCAACGCATCCAGTTCAATTCTTCTTTGCCAACTTGGCTGCATTGCGAAGGTTTAAATGTCTGCGTTGCCAGCTGTCACCGTATGTATTAGTGTGTGGGAAAGTCTAACGACCCTCGCAAGGCACCCAGCTGCGCACTACAGTAACATTTATCAGTGGTGCCGGTGATTCCCGACGAGATGCAATCAACTTGCTTGCGCCAGAGGCGAAGCGTGAAGGTGGTTGATTCAACGGGAGCTGTTGTCGCTGACATGTGCTCTTCACTGATGGCTTCGTAACGGTACCAACACCTTTCGCAGGGTTCTGGCAACATGGCGCTCTCCACTGGCAAGACTTTTATAGATACCTGTCAGCTTTCATCGTTATGAGGGAGGATTGGTCAGTGTTCCGATATGACCCTGCCTGGCAACGTGGCACACCATACGCGTCCACGTGCATCATATACTGGTGAGTTTCAATAACTGCGTGCATCAAAGCTTCTTATCCAAAGATAAAATCAGCTGATGCACCCATCCGTGGAGGCCTGGTACACGTTCTCGCAACCCTACGCCATCTGACACCCCTGGAAGCATCAGCGCTCCAACACATCTTTCTCATGGAACTTCTGCTCAATTTCTGTTGTTACAAGAATGTCTCTACAACATTCGTGGACGTGCAAGCGATGGCAAGTGTCTCATCACTGGCCTACAAACTCAGACATACAGTCACCTTCAAGTCGTGCACATATTCCCTCAAGCGCATGATGCAGAGGTAGCCCTTCCTCTCCGCTGCAGTCCGTCAAGTGCCTATCTCTGCATCACAGTGGATACGCAATGATTTCCCAAACGAAATCGCCAACACAGCAGACGAAACGTCTATGGGCGGCCCCTCAAAAATCGGTTCAATCCGAACGTAGGATTACTTTGTGAAGCGATCTGCATAGGCCAACTACGAGTTGGGTGTTGGAGAGGGGAGACTGGGACACCCTGGAAGGCTAGCAGGGACACCCGGAAGGCGTGCGGGTGCTGGATCCGTGACTACCTATGACAGCCGACGACTAGGACCTACTACGCCAGGACCCCCGACACCACCCACGCTCTCCCCGCATCCCGGTCCCACCGCCACAGTATAGATCTAGATGTGCGTACGCGTGTGACACTCGTCGTTTGTTCCTCAAACCTTGGTTTCGTGTGCAGAACGATTATCAGGTCACCGTGTTTACCAATGGCCATGCGGATATCAACAGCCTTCATCTCCAGCTGGACCACATACAGGATCCAAATCTCCGCCCACCTGATGAGCTTTTCGCTGTTCATTTTGAGCAGGGAATCTGGAAGCATGTGAGAGACACAGCGGGACCAGAGTTGACATACGAAGAGTGTGAGGACGTTTTTAGCATCGACACCTTTGATATGGAAAACCCTGAGACCTTGTGAACTAGACGAG
The DNA here is from genome assembly GCA_038094475.1 of Phylloporus aff. rhodophaeus. Classification (NCBI taxonomy): domain Eukaryota; kingdom Fungi; phylum Basidiomycota; class Agaricomycetes; order Boletales; family Boletaceae; genus Phylloporus; species Phylloporus aff. rhodophaeus. The sequence goes on along the minus strand of JBBPUD010000091.1, from coordinate 38,061 downwards.
GCAAAGAGCGATTCGAACTTGCACTTGGGGATCGCTTGCTTGATTGTCGAGTATTGCAACAGTCGGAATTAATGTGCGAATGACCATGGTGAGTCGTTGGTGACCCTACGGGTTTCCTCAAGGCAGTCCAAGTTATCGAAGCGAGTCAGTCGTACCACGCGCAATAAGGAGGGCATTGGACATGACGAGGGCACAGAGATGAGTCATGAGGTGAACACCAAACGACCCTTTATTGTCAATCCAACATTGTTTAATATTTACATGCCAAAGCAACACAGGGAACCATAACAGCTGGGGAGGACGCAACTACACCATGATCACATCCACTGAAGCTGATCATCACTCACAAAGTGGGATCCACCAGCGCATCTCCACCCTCCAACTTGTTGGATCCACGGATATCCCATTACGCAACACCCCGATAGATGCAATTTCCGACGTATCTCCTGCTCTCTCTGTAGCTTCTGCGCTTCCTCCATTTGCTTCCGCCTTTGTTCTGCCCAGGCGCGTTCCCGATCAGCCCTCATTTGCGCCTCGCGTCTCCGAGCCGCTTCCAGTTCGCGTTGCAACTTCTCCTGCAACGCCCTGTCGGCTGCAGCCTGCTGTCTGGCATTCTCGAGGGCCGCCGCGCGTAGCCGGGCAAATTCCTCAGCCCGTCGCTCATTGTCGCGCGCCTTGTTCAACTCGCGCTTGAGCCTCTGTTCTTCTTCCTTTGCACATCTCTTTTGTTCCTCCGCAGCGCGTCTGTCAAGTTGCAACTGATCCCAGATGTAGTCCGGTACACCTGGATCTCTTTGCACTTGGACATTGAAAGGAGGCGCGCCCAAGTGATCCGGTCGAGCTAGTGGCGTACTTGGAGGGCTGGGCTGTGTCTGTTGGTTGGGAGGCTGTCTCCCGCTCGTCTGTTTTCCGCGCTGCCTTTGTTGCCTTTGTTGTTGGCCACGTGGCTGCGATCCGCCTTGCTGGGGTAACAATGGTCGTGATGGCACGGGAGAACTGGGGGTGTTGGCACGAGGTGGTGGAGCGGGTGGTTGTGATCCACTTAGATTGGTTGGTGGAATTCGAGGTGACGCAGGTAGATGGTTATTGGGAGCAAAGGGTGACTTATTGGGAGCAAAGGGTGGGTTATGGGCAGCAAAGGGTGAATTATTGGGAGCAAAGGGTGAGTTATTGGGAGCAAAGGGTGAGTTATTGGGAGCAAAGGGTGAGTTATTGGCAGCAAAGGGTGAGTTATGGGCAGCGAAGGGTGACTGTGATCCGCGGGGCTTGGATGCAGATGGACGTGGTGGGCGCGGCTGCGGCGGTGTACCAGAAGACGGTGACGGAGGGGTCGGCGGAGGTTTGAACAAGTGAGGAGCGGATGAAGATGCAATGGGTGGTGGCGGGCGCTTGGACGTCCTGGAAGACGATGGCTTAGGAGGTTTTGACGACTGAGAGGAGGACGAAGATGTAATGGGCGGTGGCGGGGGCGGGCGGCGCTTTGGGGTGCTGGAAGACGATGGCGGAGGGGGCGGCGGCGGCGGCGGTTTTGACGACTGAGAAGAGGACGAAGATGTTGTGGGCGGTGGTGGCGGTGGCGGACCACTGAGACTTGCTATAGGTGGAGGCGGCGAATTCGTGACGCGACTGGTAGGAACTCCGAGCCTCTCTCGTTGCTCCTTTAACATGTCCCGCATGATATCTATAGCCTCTGCGGCAGTGAGGGTTGCCGTTCCGCCATTGGAAGCGTTGGCAAAAGCTTGTTGGAACATGCGTTTACCGAGCGTCTTTATGTCGCGCGCGTTTCCCCAGGAAGACAGTTTAGACATCCGCGTTATGAAAACTCGCATCTGTTGGTACTCTGGGGAGTTCGTATCCGCCATTTCTGCGACACCGATGTTACTCTTGTGAAGGTCCTTGTCGAGTAGCGCAAGGCATTGATCGGGAGTCATGTTGTGGAAATGTATCTCCTCCGAGAAGCGGCTCGAAAGGCCAGGGTTGACCCCTAGAAGCTTGTTCATCTCGTCATCGTACCCAGCGAGGATTATGACCAATTTGTTCATGAACTTCTCCTTCGTCATGATATCAACGATTTCGTCCATTGCTTCCTGCGCAAAGTGTCCCTGGCTCAAGCGATAGGCCTCGTCTATGAACAGTACTTTTCCAAGTGCCTTCTCAAAGATTTTTCTAGTCTTGGGTCCCGTGTGACCAACATATTGACCGACCAGGTCAGACGCCGAACATTCAACCACTTCCGTAGAGGACAGGAATCCCATATCATAGTACACTTGGCCAAGCTTTCGTGCAGTGGTCGTTTTCCCAGTCCCTGGTTTCGTGCGGACGTAAGAACGCTTCCAGGCCGCAGACCCAAATGTGTACTCACCAGGTGGTCCCTTGAAAACGAAATTACTCGGAATTTGCTTCCGCATGTCGAGTCCTTGCGCTTTCATCGTTTGCGCAATCTTTTGGTACTGATCAAGCTTCTGAACGACCTCATCGCACCCGATGACATCCTCAAACAGTTTTGCCAAATTTGCAGACGCGTTCTGGCCTCGGTTGAAATCGGGATCAAAGTCTTGAGGTTCGAAGACGACATCAGACCGTTGGTGAGGAGGTACGGAGGCCATCCGTTTCTGGTATCTATCCTTTGCGAGACCAAGCAGGTTCTCGACCTCGCCCGCGTTACCAAAGTTTGGACGGTCTTTCATGCGACTCAAAACGTCGCGAGCAACCAGCTTGGCGTCGTCCGTGGCAGCGAGATCCTGCTTCTTGAGCTTATAATTGAAGATATCCATTAATTGCGATTCGGTAAAGTCTTCAAAGGTGAATGCGTTTTCGATCGCAAAACGACGCGCTAAGCCTGGATTAACGTTCTACACAGGTGTGGCGTTAGAGAAACAACCAAAACAACACAAGGAACATGCCTGGAACATTTCCACCATCTGTTCCTTGTACCCAAGAAGCAGAACACATCGATCTTCACCAGGTACACTTTGGATTTCGGCAACAATGGTATCGATGACAGTGGTCTTGAACGAATCACCACCTCCCTTGCCACTACCGTACAGCATATATGCCTAACACACATGTTAACAACCATCGCAGCCGAACAACAGCGACCTAGACTCGCCTCGTCGATGACAAGGACCTTGCCTCGAGTACTATCAAGAATTGCTTTGGTGTTTTTCTCCGAATGGCCCAGGTATGCGCCTACAAAATCGGACGGGTTCTTGACTACGACTGGAAGAACGATGAATGAGCTCCTCCGACCTGCTCAAGGCGATATACTTACCTTCCCCGTTGCTCAGGAGACCCAGATCCGCAAGCGCCTGACCATAAAGCTTGGCGACGCTCGTCTTTCCCGTACCCGGCGAACCGAGGAAGACCCTGTTCAACGACATTTGAAGCGGCTCCTTTTCCTCCAGCTCACGGTGATAGTTGGTTTGTACAAGCTCGAAAAAGTTGCGAACAGCTTCCTTGACAGAGTCGAGCCCAACGAGTCCCTGCAACTCTTTCCACGCCGCGTTGTTTGGAATGACCTGGGATGGATCGGGTCCGATCAGGTCTTCCTTGGTCATATAAAAGTCATCTGTGGGAGCTCCAGCTCGACGTGCTTTTTCGACGCGCTCTGCTTGGCGCTCGCACACCCTCGAAAACATGTTTTGTAATGCGCGCGCGTTACCAAAGCCGGGTGCACTTCGACCACGGCCGAGACGCCTGATAGCAATACGACCGTACAACCCGCGTATGCCATCCTCGATGACCATTCCGCCCTGGTATCGTTTGAGAATAAAGTCTTCAAGCATCGTCATCAGCTCCGCGTCTGTATAGTCTGCGAACTGAAGTCGGTATGGGACGCGACTGGGTAAGCCAGGATTGTGCTCAAAGAACTTTTCCATCTGTTTGTTGTATCCAGCAAGGACAAAGATGATCGTTCCCACCCTATTCTCCATCTCAGCGAGAAGGAAGTCGAGGACTTGCTTCCCAGACTTGTCGCTCGTAAGCTGATAGGCTTCGTCAATGAAGATAGCTCCTCCCCCGACACTCAGTGCTTGAGAGATCAGACCCTGCGCACCACCGACACCCTCATAAGATAGCTTTGAGCCAGTGGTCTCCAGAAAGGCGTCGCCAGGCAGGACTTCAATGGATTCCAGAAACTGCGCATACAGCCTTGCAACCGTCGTCTTACCTGGCTCAGGAGTGTTAATAACAAACAGACACAACGAATAGAGCTCACCTGTTCCCGGGTTACCAAGTAAAACAAGATTAAGACGCTCCTTGTTCAACGCAACGCGTTGTCGTTTCATAGTATCAATCTTCGCCTTGATCCGCAGTATCTGCTCCTTAACTTCTTCGAGCCCCGTCATATCCATGATCTTATCAATGGCGTAGTTCTGTATGCCATCGATGCGTTTCTGGTGTTCCCACTTGTCTCGGGCTGGAGACGACACCGAGGGACGTAGCGATGCCGCCGTAGGACTCGGTGGCCGAGTAGAGGTACCGTCTCCATTGTTCTGCGGCTGACTTGATCCAGAAGGATCAGATTGGAACGGGGAGGGTGTATTCGCAGGGCCCGATGAGGACGGGCCCGATGTCTGAGGCCCAGAGAAACCAGGCTGTCTCGCCGCATTCTTGGCCTGTTTCCTCGCAACCTCGATCTCCTTCATCTTTTGTCGCTTCTCTTCATCCCTGTCTTTGGCGGTCTGGACGTCAGCCATCTTCTCCCTCTCGAATTGTAATTGTGCCTCGAGTTCCGCCATGTCTACTTCGTGTTGACGCCGCGCAGCCTCACGCTGTTCTTGAGCTTCGAGGTCGAGCTTGGCCTGCTTCTCGAGCCGCTTCATCTCCTTCTCGCATGTCGTACATTTATCTGGTCGTCCTTGGGTGCATTTCCACTTCATCTGGTGCGTCTCCGCTGGGCACAGGTCACTGAAAATAAAGTTGCAGTGCATTGTGGTATGAACGTCCGGTTGACCCGGTCCCAGTCGGGCGGGGTGGCACTTTTTGGAACACGTATGAATCCCGCATCTAAGTGGCAAACCACTATATTAGGCGCATTAAGTTTCTAAACACAACACATAACCAGGAGAAACTCACCAGGGTTCAGTACATCCACCATCAGGTGCAAAGCTGTCAAACTCCGCCGGCGACTTGACAAGGGCAGTGATCCCGGGGTGGCGCTCGCACTTGACAGGGAATCCATCGAATATATGACCTCCATTTTGCAAGAGACTAAAGAACTTCCTCCACAAATCCCCGCCTGTTTTAGACGCTTTGAAGGTTCGGGAATTGCCGATCAAAATAAGGCCGTCGCGTGCTCGCGAGATGAGAACGTTGAGACGTTCAGGCGAGTTCATGAATCCGATCGCGCCATGTGAGTTTGATCTAGTCAAGCTTGCGACTACAATATCGCTTTCTTCACCCTGATAATTGTCTAAGAGACACGTCGTCAATGACGAGATCAGGAATGGACTATATTGCACAAACCGATGGTTGCTAGCCGAATCTGCGTTTTATGATTCTTGGTCGGCGACGACGATAGCAGCCCTGCACGTGCCAGTTCTCCAGCATCCAGATCATTCATGATGGCGTCGGCATCCTTTTTGAGAGCGTCACGAAGTGCAGACAACTGCCCGAGATATGGCGTGAGGAGGACGAGGTTCTTGCTCCCATAGCCCTGTTGTACGAGATAGTGGACGATTTTCATAACCATGTCCACCTCAAACTTGTTCCGTTTCGAAGTAGGCGCACCACCATCCCCACGATCGGAGATCCGCTTCTCATCGTCTTCGTCTTGGCTGTGGTCTACGAAGACAACGTTGCTCTGAATACCACGGATGTTATCTCTGTTTTGGGTCTTTGGTGCGTCTGTCAGCCCGGGATAGGTCAGAGCACGGATAAGAGCTGAGATTTCTGGGCGCATGCGATGTTGGGCTATAAGTGTTTGATGGGGAAAACCCTTGAGAACCAGACGTTCAAACAGCGATCGGTTCAAGTCATACCCCGCTCCCTTCTCGACGGTTAGTTCGTAATTGTTCACCTTTGGCCGGAGCTGCCTGTAGGTACGGAGTGAGTAGTCGAACAGAAGAGGAGCTGATAACTTACTTGTGATCCCCAATAAGAATCATGTGATCCGTTTTGCTCCCAAGCGCGGTGATGACATGACTCTCTAGAATCTCGCCAGCTTCCTCGACGAGCAGTATCCCGGGCGAAGCTGCCCGGATGTCTTCGGTATACTTTGCTGCACCAGTTGTGGTGCACCCGATGATACGTTTTTGCTTGAGCAGCGCTACGCTAGACTCGCCAAACTTGCGCGAGAGCTCGTCTTGACATTCGTCGTAGTCCCTCGCCAGTTTCCAGATGTCGTCGACCACGCTCCGGCTGATCGCCAGCTTCCATTCTGCCCATTTTTGCTGGCGTTGTGCCTTGAGCATCGACCATATTCCTCTGGCGTCCAAGACATTAGGCTCGTGCTTGAATATGCCGGCGTCGTGTCCTTGAGACCACTGAGAGATGAGGTACGTGGCATCAACGGCTTCTCCGTTCTTTCCCACGCAAACCATCCCATCGGTGGACTCTGGAACCCGGAAAGCATCAAAGTAACTCGGATCCTCCAACTCAGTGTAGGTGAGCATATCCTCGAGCGATAAATTAGACGCAGTAAAGCCATTGAACACTTTCTCGAGGTCTTTACGTAGAAACTCTGCTCTTGACTTGAGACCGTCGATGATGGTCCACTCTGCGTTTGAGCGGACGTATCTCTCCTTCGTTTGATTGTTCAAACTAAGTTGAGAGACCGCAGAATTAGCACGTCCTCCCAGGCGCACAAGGCTAGATTCTGGGATACCGATCTTTAACAAGTCTTCAAGGAACTGATCGAGAGCATGGTTCGTGAAGCAGACGACAAGGATTGTCTGTTCAGAGAAGTCGTGAAGTGCTTTTGCAAGCAATGCCCCGATAAAAGACTTTCCGGTCCCTACACCCAAACCAGTCACGCAGGGTTACGAAAGATAGTTGAGCAGACGTACCAGGTGGCCCCTGTATCAGAGAAACCCTCTGATTCAGGCCGGAGAGCAGCGAGACCGCCTGCGCTTGGTCAAGCTTGATCGAAGTAGGAGTGTTGAGCAGAGGCTGAAGATCCATCGATAGATTCCTTGCCAAGGGGACGGTGATCTGGGAAATGGCAGATGACGGGCTTGCGACGGGAGTCCCATTTTCCCAGAACAGTATCTCCTCAGCCAGGGGGAGAAGTTTCATGCTTTGAAGGACCTTGAGCACGGGCTCAAAGGAATAGATGGCGGTGTTCGTTTGAACAAGCTTGATCGCTTTTTTTGCTGTGCTCAATTTGAGAAGTGTCTTGGTGAAACTAGCCTCTCCGCTGACACGAACGACCACACAGGGAGGTTTCTTCACCAATAGGTCTTCTACTCGTAGGATAGTCCCCAAGCTAAGCAATTGGCCATCGACGATGAGGCATACCAAGGATTGGTGCGAGAGAAATTTCGAACCACGAGGGTCATTCTTGAGGGTGGACATCCTGTCGCTGTCCTTGACGTTATGGAATATCTTGAGATCTCCGGAACACTGGAGCACAATCCCGTGTGGAGTCCGGCTCTTGCGATCATCAGATCCTGTGTGTACACCCATGAGGGAGAGTCCCTCGATGACGACACCCCGCTGTTTCTTTTTACTATCCTTGGCGAGGATAGGCTGAAGCTCCTCTTTCATTTCGCACAGCATGTCTTCTCGTAAGAGACGGAAGGTATTATCGAGGTAATCTGCGACACGAGTCTCTTTGGCATCAGAGTCATCGAGCAACGACGCGTGCCTATAAAAAGCTCTCTTGGTGCACTGGACTTCGTCTGCAGTAGGAACTATAGAGATCTCGCGAAAATTGATAAAGTCGTTATCATGACGACCCCCAGGACCTTCTGATGCGGAAGCAACCGAAGTGACGGAAGCAGTAGAAAGAATCTCTTTGATGAGACTACCAGCTGCTCTGACTTTTGGGTCATCGGAATTGACAAGGCGGTTGAGGATGGGAGGGTGTTTTGCGCGGTCACGGAAACGAGACGTATCCTTGTTTTCCATCCTAAGGAGATGAGCGAGAAGCTGCGCAAACACCCATTCCGCGTCCTGGTCTAGATTCCCCTTCTCAAACTCCTCACAGAACTTGTTCCAAAAGATGGGTGGGTCGAGGATTCCAAGAAGGACAGTGTTCAGCATGTCCCCTAGGTCGTTCGCACGGAGGAGATAACCAACGACAGTGGATCCAAGCCCATTCATGAACTTGGTGCTTAGGTCGTGGCGCATTGCCTGCTGCAATGCAGAAAGTCCGTGGTTGCTCTCGACAATGTTGTTAACGCAGGTCGCTGGGTCATCCTGCAAAGAAAGTCCTTCGAGAAATATGGGCTTTTGGCGGTCTATATCTGTAGACCCGCCAAGTATATCTAAAAAGCGTTTCTTGAGCTGTTGCTCGCGATTCATGAGAAGAGACTGATGGTGGTTGGTGGTAAGACACGAGGGAAGAAAAACTCAACCGCTGGTCCTCGAGGCCGGGCACATGCGGCAGTTGCACAGGATTATATCCCCATGGATCTTCGCTGTACTGTTCACTCAACGCAGAGATTCTGATCCATTAGACTCATGTTGGCTGATAGTCTGTTAGAAGTCATGAATCATGGTTTTACTACCTATCGAGTGATCTCTGATCCTACTAGGGCCATAAACTCAGCGAAAGTCACGTATTGTCACATAATGTCACGGCTAGTTCAACTACCATATCTTGTCACGCTCAAAGTAGTCCTAGTTGCCCATCCGAAACAAAGTGTGACCCACCTGCACATCTGTACCCACCCGCTTGTTTTATCCACTCAAATCCAGCAGGACAAGGCCCGCTGTGTCTGAGCTTTTGTTGTATCTCCTGCTCCTTTTTCCTCTTTTCTTCCTGCTCCTTTTGCTTCCGCTTCAGTTCGGCAGCGGCCCTTTCCCTCGCTGCCTTGACCTCCGCTGCACGACGCCGCGCTTCTTCAAGTTCACGTTCGAGACGCTTTTTTACCTCATCCCTGGCCATAGCTGCCGCACGCTCCAGCTCTGCCGCCCGCGCCTGTGCTGCTCGGCTCTCTTTCTTGGCCTCTTGGGCCTCTTGGGCGAGGCGTCGTTGTTCTTTTGCGTCCCTTCTCTTCGCCTGTTGCTGTGCTTTGATGTCCGCCTGAAGCTGATTCCACACAGCATCAGACACGCCAGCGTCCCGTTGGGCCATGTTGGGACTCGGAGGCTCATCCTCGATCAAAGGTTTTGCTGGTGGTGGCCGTTTGGGGCGTTGTTTCGTCTGTGCGTTCTTCTTTGAACTGCCTTGTTTGGGCTCACGGGGCGGTGGAGCACGCTTGGTCTGCTGACTTGTCGATGTGGACATGGAGGGAGGTGGTGGCGCAGGACCGTCCATACTTGCCATGGGCATGGAGCTAGAGGCAGGCAGGGTGTTGTGAGCTATGTTTTGCCGGTCCAATTGTTCCTTCAGCATCGAGTTAATGACGCTCAGACTCTCCTCTGCTGAGAGCGAATCCGAGGTCCCACCATTAGCCATGTTAGCAAAGGCTTTTTGAGTCAACCTCTTCGCGAGCGTTTTGATATCACGCCCATTACCCCAGGATGGGAGTGCAGACATTCCAGAGATAGCGTCCTGCATCTCGACGTAAGCCGCCGAGGTCTTGTCGCCGAGGTCAGGAACGACGATTTGGTCCTTCTTCAGCTCCTTATCCAGCAACTCCAGACATTGCTCCGAGGACATATTCTGAAAGATGATCTCCTCAGAGAAACGACTGGAGAGGCCAGGGTTGACTGCCAACAGCTCATTCATCTGGTGGTCGTAACCAGCCAGGATGATGACGAGCTTGTTCATGTAGCGTTCGTGAGTCACCAATCCTACAATCTCATCCATCGCTTCTTTCGCGAAGTGACCTTCACTCAGCCGGTAGGCTTCATCGATGAAGAGTATCTTGCCAAGAGCCTTTTCAAACACTCCTTTCGTTTTTGGTCCCGTTTGTCCGACATATTGCCCAACCAAGTCAGTTGCGGAACATTCAATGACTTCTTTAGAGCCTAGGAAGCCCATGTCGTAGTACACTTGGCCAAGCTTTCGAGCCGTCGTCGTCTTCCCCGTGCCTTTTCCCCACAACTTAGGATTGCTTTATGAACACTTGATAGACTGCAACGTACCTGGTGGTCCCTTGAACACAAAGTTGCTCGGGATCCGGGTCCGCATATCAAGTCCTTTTTCCTTCATCGCCTGCGCAATCTTTTGGTAATCTCCAAGTTTCTTTATGACCTCTTCGCATCCCACGATGTCCGAGAACATCTTGGCGAGATTTGTGGATGCGTTTTGGCTCCTGTCGAAATCGGGGTCGATATCCTGGGGCTCGAACACCACGTCCATCCGTTGAGAAGCAGGAACGGTTGCCATGCGTTTCTGATACCGCGCCTTGGCCTGCCCCAACAGATTTTCGACCTCTCCTGCATTGCCAAAATTGGGGCGGTTCTTCATTCGGCTGAGGAGTTCGCGTGCCGTCTCTTTGGCATCGTCTGTCGCAGACAAATCCTGATCTTTCAGCTTGTATTCCAGGATTTTCATGAGCTGAGGTTCGGTAAAGTCTTCAAATGTGAACGCATTCTCAATGGCAAACCGTCGCGCGAGCCCAGGATTGACATTCTGGAGACGGTCATGTCAAGTTGGGCACAAACCGGTTTCAATAAACTAGGTTACCTGGAACATTTCCTCCATCTGGTCCTTGTATCCCAGTAAAAGGACACATCGATCTTCTCCGGGGACACTCTGAATCTCGGCGACCATGGTGTCAATCACCGAGGTGCTGTAGGGATCTGTCATATTCTTGCTGTACAACATGTACGCCTAGATGATCATCAGGAACGTCACTGGCTTACATGAACGTCACAACCGACCTCGTCAATCACGAGTACCTTGCCCATCGTACTCTCCAGAATCGACTTTGTATTCTTTTCCGATTGTCCCAAGTGGGCTCCCTTGAAATCTGCCGGGTTCTTGATTACGACTGACAGGACACATCAGCCTCAGCGCCGCAATACCATATGACTGCCCCACCTTCACCGTTGCTTAACATGCCTAGATCTGCGAGGATCTGGCCATACAACTTGGCTACCGACGTCTTCCCCGTCCCCGGAGAACCTAGGAAAACTCTGTTGAGAGAAAACTGTATCGGCTCCTTCTCCGCCAACTCGCGTTGATAGTTGGTCTCTAAGAGCGCAAAAAAGTTGCGGACAGACTCCTTGACAGACGCTAGCCCAATGAGACCCTGTAACTTGGCCCAAGGCGCGCTGTTGGGAAAAACGCGAGACGGATCAGGCCCGATCAAGTCTTCCTTCGTCAAGAGAAAGTCGTCCACCTGCATCCCTGACCGACGCTCTCGTTCGATTCGCTCAGCCTGGCGTTCACGGATCTTTGCAAACATGTTCTGCAACGCACGGGCGTTCCCGAAACCGGGCCTACCCCTGCCACGACCCAACCGTCTGACGGCGATGCGAGCATACAGTCCATCGGTCCCATCTTCCACCTTCATCCGACCCTTGTAACGTTTGTGGACAAGATCCTCCATCATCGACAACAACTCCTTGTCCGTGTAGTCTGCAAACGTGAGCTGGTAAGGTACGCGACTCGGCAACCCAGGGTTGTGTTCAAAGAACTTCTCCATTTGCCTGCTGTAACCAGCAACGATGAACACGAGTGTGCCAACTTGGTTCTCCATCTCTGCGAGGAGGAAATCCAAGACTTGTCTTCCAGACTGATCGTGCTCGCTAACGAGTTGGTAGGCTTCGTCGATGAAAATGGCACCTCCACCCGCTTTCAATGCATCCTCGACCAATTTCTGCGCGCCTTGCACGCCCTCAGAGGAAAGCTTGGATCCCGTCGTCTCCATGAACGCCTTCCCTGGAAGTGCCTGGATAGACTCGAGGAATTCGGCATAGAGTCTTGCCACGGTCGTTTTTCCTACAGCGTCGGTTCAGTAACCTGCTTCGCGCGTCAGGATAGGTCATACCTGTCCCTGGGTTTCCAAGCAAAGCAAGGTTGATGCGCTCCTTGTTGATAGGCACACCTTGGCGATGCATGGTGTCAAGGCTGCCTTTGATTCGCAGAATCTGCTCCTTGACTTGCTCGAGCCCGGTCATATCCATAATCTTGTCAAGGGCGTCATTTTTCACACCATCGACACGCTTCTGGTGCTCCCACTTGTCTCTTGCAGCAGACGGGAACATCGGACGAGGAAGTGGCGGGGCGTCTGGAGTACTTTGGGATGGGTTTTTCGCCGCCTTTTTCGCCGCCGCCTCTGTATCACGGAGTTTCTTCTCTGTATCCTCGATCTCCTTCTCCTTTTGTTTTTTTTCGTTCTCCCGGTCCTTTTTCTTTTGGACGTCGTTCAAGGCCTCTTGCTGGTATTGCAACTTGGCCTGGAGTTCGGTCATTGTCAGGTCATGCTCACCTTGCGCTCTGTCTCGCTCTTCCTTGGCCTTGATGTCCAACAAGGCTTGCTTCTCAAGACGCTTGTTCAGACGATCACATGCGGCACAAGTTGTGGGACGCCCCTGGTGACACTTCCAAGACATCGTATGGATGCCAACAGGGCATTTCTCCTGAAATGCGTGCATGCATAACATGGAGGAGTGAATGTCAGGCTTTCCAGGAGCTGAACGTAATGGATGACATTTCTTTGGACATGCATGGAGCTGGCATTTCAAGAGCACACCGCTGTTCAAGTAGTGAGTGAAACGTCACGTTCATCGAGATAACCTTACCAGGGTTCAGTGCACCCGCCGTCGGGTGATTGGTAGTCAAATTCTTCTGACTGCGCAAGTATCGCAGTTCGTGAGGGATGTCGCTCGCATTTGGTCGGAAAGCCCTCGTAGACATACTTCCCATTGTTCAGCATCGAAAAGAACCGTTCCCAGACCTGAGCTCCCCTCTTGGACTTGAGGAACGTGTGCGAGTTTCCAATTATAAATAGCCCATCCCGTGCGCGAGAGAGCAGGACATTGAGGCGTTCAGGTGAGCTCATAAAGCCAATGCTACTCTCCGGATTCGACCGAGTCAGACTCGCAATCACAATTTTACTCTCTTCTCCCTGATAGTTATCTGCGAAATTGGTTACATATACCGGTCATCATACTTTGCGGAAACCTTACCAATCGTCGCCAAGCGTATCCCGGGTTGATGACCTTTGGTAGCCGAGCCCGCCTGACCCAGCAATCCAGCCCTTTGCAGATCGTTGGCATCCAAATCACCCAAGACTGGGTCATGCTCATTCTGCAACGCCTCACGAAGTTTGAACAATTGGCCCAAATATGGAGTCAAGATGACCATGTCTGCGTTCTTGTATCCCTGTTGCTTGAGGTATCGCACGACCTTGAGGACCATTCCAGCTTCGTATGTGTTCTGCTTTGACGACGTGGACCCGCTGTCCCTGCGATCTGCGATACGTGATTCCTCATCTTCAGGATGGGCATGATTGACAAAGATGACGTTGGATTGAACGCCAAGGATGTCGGGCCTGTTCTTTGTGCTCGGATGGTCGATGAGCTCGGGATAAGTTAACTCGCGGACGAAAGCAGAGATTTCCGGACGCATACGATGTTGGGTCGTTAATGTTTGGTGAGGGTACTCCTTTAGCACGAGGCGCTCGAAAAGTGACCTATTGAGATCGAACCCTTCCCCTTTCTCAACAGACAAGTTGTAGCTGTTCACTTTGGGGCGAAGCTGTCTAGAACACGTGTGAGTAGTCAGAATACGATGCGCTGCGTGAAACCGGTGCATACTTGTGATCACCGATGAGGATCATCTGCTTCGTATTCGCACCCAGCGCCGTCAGAATATGACTCTCCAAAATTTCACCAGCTTCTTCTACGAGCAAGACATCCGGACTGACCGCAGCAAGGTCCTCGGCATATTTGGCAGCCCCGGTAGTCGTACACCCTATGATTCTCTTTTGTTTCAAGAACGCCACCGTAGATTCTCTGAATCTGCGAGTCAGTTCATCCTGAGTGTTGTTATAGTCCCGGCCAACGTTGCACATATCCGTAACAAGTGCCTTCATTATGTCTTCTCTCCACTTTGTAAACATCTCTTGACGAGATGGTGCGTCCATGCTCCAAATGCTCTCCGCGGCATGTACGGTCGCGTGGTTCTTAAATATACCAGCATCCAATCCTCTCGACCACTGCCACAGGAGATAATCCTCCTGTATGGGTTTGCCTTTTCTTCCCACGGTCCGCGACCCGTCCGCTGCTGAAGGGACTCGGAACGCGTCCCAAAATTCACGGTCTTCGAACTCTATGTGGGTGAGAATGTCGTCGAGCTTAATCACTTTATCTGCGTTTACAAGCGCGTCGAAAGCTGTTTGCATGCGTCCGACCAGATAACTGGATGTAGTTTTCGCCTGCTCAACAAGAGTCCACTCTGCTCTAGAAAGTGATTGTTTGGTACGCTCCTGGGACTGCAGTGAGAGGTGCTGTACGCTCGCGCTCGCGCGCCCACCGATACGAACGATCGAACTAGCGTTGATACCAATGCCAATGAGATCATCGAGGAATTGGTCAAGGGCGTGATTGGTGTAACAGACAACTAGGATCGTTTGTGGAGTATGATCATGAACAGCTTTAGCGAGAAGAGCACCGATAAAAGACTTGCCAGTACCTTAAACACATAGCTTAGAATGCGTGTATGATTTGAATGAAGTACAAATACATACCAGGTGGTCCTTGGATCAGCGCTATGCGTTGGCTAAGCCCAGCGAGCAGGGAGTCTGACTGAGACGGATCAAGTTGGATCGATTTAGGAGTGGAAAGGATCGGCTGGAGATCCATGGAAGGACTCCCCAAGAGTTGTCGCGTGATCTTGTCAGCCTGTGTGGAAGGCCGTTGGAGCGTCTGTTCCTCACTCCAAAACAATAGCTCTTCCGACAAAGGAACGAGCTGCATGTTCTTGAGTGCTTTGAGAACCGGTTCGTACGCAAAAAGAGCTGTGTCGATCTGGAGTAACTGTACACGTTTGGCGATGCTCAAGCGAAGGAGGGTTCTCGAGGTACTGGCTTCACCATCCAGCTGGAGGACGATAGCGGGAGGTTTCTTAGCGAGCAAGTCCTCCACACGAAGAACAGTTGCGAAGGAAACGATGTTATCATCAACAATAAGGCAAGCGAGCGATTGGTTTCTGAGAATCTTGAACCCAATAGGATCTTCAGCGAGGAACTTTTTCCTATCATCGAATTCGACTAGATGATTTAGCTGCGGAAAGTCTCGATGGCATTGAAGGACTAGTCCCCAACGGGAGCCTCTTTCTGATGACCCAGTGTATACATCGACCATAGAGAGGCCGTGGATGTGGAGACCACGATGTCGCCCAGGCTTCTTCTTTTGTGCGACCTGGAGCTCTTCGCGCATGTCATAAATCATATCTTCCCTAAGCATGCGAAAGGTGTTATCTAGATAGTCCACAACGCGAGTACTGGACCCCTCCGGGTCATCCAAGACAGAAGCAGGTCGGATGAACGGAGGCTGTGTGCTGAGAATCTCATCTGCCGTTGGGAGGATGGTGATATCACGGAAATTCGTAAAGTCGTTGTCATGTCTACCTCCAGGCCCAGATGCACCAGTAGGAGCTCCACCAGAGGCAAAGGCAGCAAGGATATGATTGATGCGGTGGGTAATCTCCCGTACTTCGTGTTGGGGAGATTCGAGTAGCTTTCGATTGATGGATGGCTTTGAGGCAAGCTCCCTGTATGAGGAAGTATCTCTATCCTTGAGGACGATCAACCTATCCAAAATCTTTGCAAAGACGAGCTGGGCGGTATCTGTCAAAGCCCCAACCTCAAATTCTCGTGCAAATGCCGCCCAGAAAATCGGCGGTTCCATGATAGCGATAAGGACGTGATCTAGTAACCCCCCTCCGATGTTTGTGGCGCGTAATAGGTACTCGAGAGTTTTGGTAGCAAGGCCATTGATAAACGACAGAGAGAGATCGAAGCGCATGGCATTTTGAACGGCGGGTAGCTGTTGTTTTGAGATAAGACTATCCACACATTTTGCAGGGTCTTCCTGAACACAGATTCCCTCGAGGAAGTGGCCAGAGTTGCGAGGGTCCAGAGCGACCCTACCATACAGGATGTCATTAAAGCGCCTGTTTAAGAGGTTGGCGCGGGGTTGAGTCATATGGCGTGTCCGAAGGGCTGGTTGGCTGGGGCTATTGTTGAAGGTGATGGGGGAACACAGGAAGTTGGACCGCGCTTTGAAAATAAACCCACTATATACGATTCCGTTTAGTTTTAGTAGGAAAGTATAAACTTACGCTCACAATCCTGAGAAAATATTGGTGAATTCCACTTACTCTTGTTGCTACGTTGCAACTGCGGGGAAGAACTAAACTAAATAGCTCATGGTACAACGCGTACATGAACAAGGTACGCCCGCACCCAGGGGACAGCAGCGCGTGCACAACACATTGTAGCATGAGCTATTCAACTAGGCATGCGACTCAAATGACTTGAAAGAAGTAATGAAGAAGGCGTAAAAAATACTGGGTGTTGCCATCTAAAAGATCCTCGATAGTAATGGTAGATGAGCAAAACCAAGGTATCATTTATCTCTCCATGGGGTAAACGAACGGAAACTAGAAGGCTGGCATGGCTTGTTCTCGAGCCTATAAAAAAGAAAAAAGGATCTCGATAGTTCCTGGCAGAGGGGTAGACTGGGAGCAGATGACCGGTGCGTTAAAAGTGCATTGAGTTGCAGTATCCAATGTAGCGCCGAGATAATCCCCCCATGCGACCTGGTTGCATGGGACACGACTAGCACTGCAAAATATTGTTGTGCTCGTGGGAGGTATGAAATGGGGAACCACAGATGTCGCAGGTGTCACCACGGTCGTCGGGGATCAAAGCAGATGTTAAGGCTGTTCGGACGCGTTGACCGCTGCATCCATTTCAGTGCCAGGCGCAGACGATACCCCATGAACACACCTAAGTTCGCGGTTGATTCGAATTTCGAACGTTTTTGTCGCTCTAGGAGATTTGCGACAATAGAAGCACGGTTACTGGGTGAAGGTCATCGCAGATGCTTAGCAGATATGGTGACACTGAAGTTTTCAACTAATCAAGATGGAACACGACTCACCGCAGAGAACGTTTCCTTCAATCACCCGGTTCGGGTAGCCTTGCATATAACACTGAGTAAATCAAAGAGATCTCACCAATCCGAAGGCATTTGGCGGGAAGCTTCGGCAAAATCCGAGTGTTGGTTACTTAATCCACTCCTATTACTTACCGCTCTGTGCGTCCACATCATTTACCTCTGTCAAATACCGTCTGACACCGTCAATGACAGATATTCTCATGTCTGAATCTGTTCGTGTCACACCACCTCCTGGTTGGACCGACGAGGAGAAGTTGTTGTTCAGAGGCTTGTTCGACGATGGATACGGCCTTGCATCGGACCTGTCGCTCTGGTTTGGTCTCAGGAATGTCGCACCTGTCTGGGGCCGCAAAGTTGAGTACTTGAACGAAGGCACAGTCATCTTCGAGGCTTTAACACCTGGCGCGACAGACAAGTCTTTTTATCTTTGGGCAGTAATGCCGAACAAGGTGTATAGGTTTGAGCTCAAAACACTGGAGGAGATCGGGAGAGCCATCGCAGAGACGGGAGGTAAGGAAGGCTACGTGGATGAACTGGTAACTCATATCATGGAAGCAAAGCTTCCCAACAATATATGATGATACTCTACGCTCTTTAATCATGTTCTTTCTGGACGATCCAGAAATCGCCATCCCAACATCAGTTCCTTCCAGTCCTAAAGATACAAACCAAAACTTGCGGCCCAAGGTGTTAGTAGGCAGAATTCGAGACGGATGACCGAGGCTCTCTTTCTATTCGCTCAGCCTGGCGTTCCGTGACGCGCACAGACCTTTGCAAACATGTTCTGCAACTCGCGGCAGTGACTGAGCCAGGCCCACCCCCGACCGAGGCTGATGGCGGCACAAGCATACAGAAGTTCACCAGTCCCATCTTCTACCGGATCCATCCAACCCTTGACTCGGCAACTAGGGTTGTGTTCTAAGGATTATTCAAGTCTGCTTGTTATAACCAGGGTCCGGTAAACACAAATGCACTGATCTGGGTTTCCATCTCCAGGAGGAGTTCGGCATAGAGCCTCGCAACAGTCGTCTTCCTTACAGCATTGACTCAACAGCCTGGGCTGCCGAGTAAAGCAAGGCTGATTTGATACGCGATAGGCACATAGCGATGGTGGGCGTCAAGGTACCTTTGATCCGCAGAATCTACTCCTTAACTTGCTCGAGCCCGGTCATATCCATAATTTTGTCAAGGGCGTCGTTCTTTACACCACCCCTTGTCTCTTTCAGCAGACAGAAATACTAAGGCATGGACCCTCTCAGTGCGTTTTTTCTTGGTGATTAAAAAAAAGACGAAACAGAATAACTGTGGCACAGCGGGTGATCTTACTCACTGGAATCAGCCTTTGGTTGATTCTCACATCTTACTCGTTGACAGTAATTTTTCGAGCTGAGGATGAAGGAGCGGCTGCCAGTTATGTGTAAGAAGCGCACCTCTCTTGTCTCTGCGTCGCTAGTCCCAGATACCCTGGTTTCGCACCGCGTTCAAAGAGTCGGCACACTTTGTCCAACGCTGTCTCGCTCAACCCCAGCCGGTTCAAGCTCTGCTGTATTACTGTCCACTGGCCCGCTTACACAACGCGCTCTCCCAGACAGTATTAGATCCAGTTTTGGGCAAGGAGCGCCTCCAGCATTTGCTGACACGAACTCACTCACCCCATCAACTTTACAGGCGATGAGGAGAGGAGCAAAGCGTATAGAGTATGTGCCTTGAAGGAAACACGGAGCGACTGAGGTCACAAACGAAAAGAGATACCAAGTTACTGATAACCCCTAGTACGAGCTTTAAACCCCGAGGTATTGTAGCCGCTGCATTGTTTCATAACGTGTTCCATTGCAGCAGTACGAAGGGCATCGAGGGGGGCAGTCGAATCGACCACGACAGATTCAAAAATCCGAGCCTATAGATGGTTATGTTCAGTTTCGGTGTCGTTATATCACAACACGAGAATCTGATTGGTCACAGAAGAGAGCGCCATTCCGAATGCTGGTTAACACGAATCTCGTAATGAAAGAAGAAAAAGAATTCAAGCTTTATAATTTGGCACGATTGAGTAAAAATCTGGCAGTTTATACCACCTTTGCAACTGCCAACAGTTCCGACATGGTGGAATGTAGGTGTACTCAACTTTCCAAATCTCGCTTCCGGAGTATTCAGGCCATCCACAAACATTAGGGATCCAGAGCGCGATCCAGTAGCTATTCCCTTTAAGCTCCATGTTCCTGTGAGAACCATCAGCAACCTGGATCATGTGAGGGAAAGAGAAAAGCAACCGACACTAAAATGTATAAAAAAGGGTAGGTTTCCCCGCATGATCCAAAGCTGGTCCGAGATTGGTCCCGCCTTGGATGGTCCAGCGTGGGGGACCTCTCGAACACCGTGTAAGGTGGCTTGAGAACATCTCCAAGGAGACTGTATCGCCTCCTATCAACGAAGTCACCCCATCCTTTTTCACGCGAATACGAGGTTTCCCTGGTTCCACTCCGACGTCGCTAAGTCTATGCTAATGATGGTATGAGAATTTGCTCATAGAGTGATAGCCAGTACTTACGGCTTCAATGAATCAATACTTGTGTACAACAGCCGTAGGTCATCCTCATGCGCGACACCCCATAATCATAGGGTCGATTCACGACATTCTTCAGAAACCCAAGGATCTACGCAACGATCAGAACTCGACACCACATAACAGGAAGACAGTACCCGTGAAGCTCCCCACTGAAATGCGTCCCGAAGGTCAAGCTTTGATGGGCTCGAATCTCGACATGGTGTCTATAGTGGTGGGATGGAGGCGGGATGAGAGGTGTATCCGAACGAGCAAGGACTATATACTGAAACGGAGAATACCAAAACGAAAGGAATGCTGAATACATCGGCTGACGCTTGCCAGTGTGTGTGCATTGTTCTGCCTTGGTCACGGCGATGCCGTGGCAGTTGCGCGGTCGGGACTGTCGTAGAGTTGTTGTGACCATGTCGTCGAGGAAGAGCCAGGGCAGGTAAACGGAAGTTGACATTAACAACGAAGTGCACGATGAGCAGAAGTCTTTGGTTCCTGGAACTGGAGAAGTTGGGTGTTAGTGATGATGGCATAAGACAGAATCTATCAGATTTGCCCACCGAAAAAGTCCCAATAAAAGGAACCACTCGATCGCGACCACAAGGCTCCCCTACCTACTCTCAAGTTGGTCAACAATACGGTCCAATGTATATTACTCTCTCTAGTGCTGCTTCTAATCCGGGATACCCCTTGGATCAGGCGGTCCATCAGTGAGTCTTCACTTCCGCCTCTCTCTACAGTTTCCGACCATGAGACCGGTGTGCACCAGCCCTCGGCGCCTTAAGCGTGAGTGAAGAAGCAAGACCACTTAGGACCTTGCAAGGGGGGATCGATGAACCAGAGACGGACAGGGCCTCCATCCATCCTCACGACGTGCCTAGTTTGAATGTACCATGGCATTTATCCCATCCAAAAACTTGGACGTGGGTCGGTGGATCGTAGACCCCCATAAGCATCATCATAAGGAACCACCGATCTCCAAGGGACGGAACAGTCGGGAGGACAGCGTGTCGCTGAGAGAGCGTTATGCGGAAACATGCGTTCTCAAACTCAAGGTCGCCTGGTTTCTCGAGTGATTCAGCTTTCTTAGATGATAGCAAGTTTACTGACCTAGATAGCAGCGATTCAGATTCCGCGTCCACAACGAGCTCTTCTATGCTACCGTTGGATTCTGACTCGGAGTCGTCGTCACCATAAGCATTACTGCTTGGAACGAAAGGAGCGCCGTCACCATCACGAGAAGCGTTCTCACGCTAGGTCTCACAAACGAAAGACCAAGAGGTCGTCAGGATACAGAAAATTAAGCCGATTCCACCTGCAGTGCGCTGACTCGAAGTTCTTGGCGAAAGGCACTACGTACCTAGAGGTGGGCCGTGTTGAGCCTCGAAAACAGGTTCTCCGTCGTCGCACTTCCATAAGGAGATAGACAGGTTTATATCATACGCCTCCGATGCCATATCGTCCTTATCCACTGTGATGAAGACGAAGATCTTCTCTATCGAATGGAAAATCTGCTCGCTGGAGAGCAGGACACGTGTCAGTGACAAGTCTACCTTGAACCCAGACACATACCTTCGGAACTGTTTACTGGTACACAGGATCAGTAAAATGAAATACATCGCCTGCGATAGAGCGCGTTGGAGGAACATTGAATGTATAGAAATTGACACCAGCCTTCTGGCGAACTGGTCGCTCCGGGTTGGTGGCTGGTACACTGAACGAATCTTGCGTCAATAAATGGCCGTTGGAAGCGAGTAAATCGGCCTCGGGCAACCCTGACTATACCCAATGCACGGACTTGTGACGAACCCCATTGGATTGCATCGCAAGCCTTGATGAGGTGTATAGCGAAACTTGGGTGTGTCGGAGGTGGTATTCTTCAGTAACCCAATGTAAAGGTGCGACGACCTGGGGGTTCCAATGTCAGTGACGGTCTCGGTCAGTCTACCCCATCAGTATAGAATTCACCAGTTCACCCTGACGAGCACAACACAACACATAACAGTGATCTTGGTCCTGTCAGGAAATTTTGATAGGACAGGTAAGTAAGGAACGGCAAAATCCGAGTGTTGGTTAATTCACTCCTATTCCTTACGTTCTGTGCGTCCATACCATTCACCTCTGTCAAATGCTGACACCGTCAACGACAGATTTTCTCATGTCTGAAGCTGCTCGTGTTGCCCCGCCTCCTGGTTGGACCGACGAGGAGAAGTTGTTGTTCAGAGGCTTGTTCGACGATGGATACGGCCTCGCATCGGGTCTGGCACTTTGGTTTGGTCTCAGGAACGTCGCACCTATCTGGGGCCGCAAAAGAGAGTACTTGAACGAAGGTGTAGTCATCTTTGAGGCTTTACCACCTGGCGCGACAGACAAGTCTTTTTATCTTTGGGCGATAATGTGTATAGGTTTGAGCTCAAAACACTGGAGGAGATCGGGAGAGCCATCGCAGAGACGGGAGGTAAGGAAGGCTACGTGAGTGAGCTGGTAACTCATATCATGAACACGGAGCCTCCCAACAATGTATGATGATACTCTACGCTGTAATACTGTGATCATGTTCTTTCTGAACGATCCACTCACTGAAGCTACATGCCGCGCATGCTTGTCGACCCCAATCCGCAGTCATTCATTGCTCGATTTCGATTGAAATTGTCCGAAACCAGTTTAACATATACGCCCGTGGATCAATCGACAGGACTTACAACAACGGACAAAGGTTAACGTCAGACGAGTTGTGGGAACAAAGTCCTCGAGGAACCATGTAGTTCTCTATATTTTTGATTTTGGTTTTTTTGTCGAGAATTCAGAATGACAAAAGCAGCCCGCCAGTTGTGTAGATTCCATCTCAACGAAAGATGGACCCGGGTAGGAAGAGTTCACCTGCTGCAGCGCTATCCTTTTGGGGACTTCGAGTCCTGCCGGTGTCTGGAAGAGAACTTCGTTTTTATGCCTATATGTGCCTGCCCATCAGTAACAACAGACACTGTAGCACACTCACCGGAACAACGAAAATTTGCCAACAAGTATACTTTGAAGGTCAACAACAAACACTCACAACCCTGGCCTTCCCGAGTCTGGTCATTGCGTTTTTCACGAAGAGCCCTGCTGAAAAAACGGCGGCGAATTCCACTCATCGTAACCGGATAGACTGTATCACGATGTGCACTGATTACCCTCCTGCCAACTTTCATTGTTACAACGTCACATCCGTGCGCTTAGTTCGCCCAATACACGTGAAGACAACATATCGTCAGAACTAAACTAAATAGCCCATGGTACAAGGCAGAGATGAATAAGACACACCAATATCGAGGCGGCAATACATGGTATGGGCTGTCCAACCTGCTCACGGACCAGGTATGCGAAACATTCAGTAATGAGAGAAGACGTAGAACGGCTCTGGGCGTTACCATCTGAACGATCCCCGTTGGCAATGATGGATCCGCGCTCCTGGGAAACCGGGGCATTATTTACCACTCCGTGGCGCAAACAGACGGAAACTTGAAGGGCTGGCTGGGCTTAAAAGGGTTTCGACGGTTCCTGGACGAGGTAGAGTGGGAGCGGCTAACCAGTGCACGGAGGTATATCGAACATGCAAGAAGGCACCAACAATCCCTCGTGTGACCCGGGTTACACGAGACACCAGCGCCCATTTTTCTGCGCATAGCCAAGCAAAACTATAGAGGATATCGTTGGGTTGATACTTCGGAGCCGCTGGTGACGCAAATGCTGACGCGGTCGTTGAGGGGGGACTAAAGGAGATACAAAACAAGGAGAGGCATTGCTCCGTCGGCTGCTGCGACCACGTCAGTGCCATGCGATGAGATCACATCAACACACGCAGTTGATTCAAATTTCGAATGTTTTGATAAACTCCATTGGTTGCTCTATGAGACTAGAGCCTGTGAAATGAAAGTATAGCTGTCAGACGTGGGTTATCACAGACATAGGTGGAAGGGGGCATAGAATCAAACTTACCACGATATATTTCCTTTCACTCGACTCAGGTAACCTTGTAGACGAGTAGATCGTGGATATCTCACCTCAAAGATTCAAACACCGAACGTCAAGTTCAAACAGCGCCACGATGGTTCCGCATGATTTTCAATCGCCGCGTCAATCAATTTCTCGGCGGACAGCATCTTCTCCAAGAATCAAAACCCTACTGAATTTGTCGGCTCCACTCACTTACTGCCTTGGAACCCGGAGTAAAACTATCGGACTAGAAACTCGTGTGTGACCGGTGAGTCTGTGACCGGGATCATTTTCCAGAGCGATGGTGTTTCTATGGAGCAGCGTGTCTCCTTTCCCACCGGATTCCCGCCATCGAAATCGTGACAGCACCCATAGCACAGGAAGTTATGACGAAATTTTTTTTTGGGCTGTGCGGGCGGTTCCTGCCTTGGTGCCGATGGCGGCGGTAGTAAGTAGCAAAAGCATAGCACACGCAAAAGGAAGGCAATCACTGGCGGGATATCAGGGGCTCGATCACTGATGAGCTCAAGATCCGCTCCCATTATCTAGCAGAGTCCTAGGGCTATTTTTACCATTACCATGAACTTTGGTACGTCCTCATCGCTAGAGTCATACTTGGCTGGCACTCCTTTGCGCGGGGTTTTGACGTCGCTAATATCTTGAGCGTGATACGATCACCCCTGCAGTGCTACTGAAACAAGTGGCGCGGAAAGTACGTATACCGCGTCAAAAGCACTCACCTTGGCGTGATAACCGGTACGTATCAGCTTCCATATCGTCTTGTAATTTCCTAAAAGGAGTGACCGAGATTGAGCGGAGATGACTTCGCCAACCCGATCTGTCGCGGAAGCCTGGCTATGGTGAGAGGGCGCAATCAGACACATTGATATGGATAAATAGCTCGAGTTTCAAGGGTGTGTGTCCCCACTTGCACGTCACCATGCCACTTTCCTCGAACTCGCTTATAACTGCCCCTGTCGCGGCTCTTGTTGTCTCTTTAGTCGTGATAGGCGTCCTTGTCAGAAGACAACTAGCGCCAACAAAGAATGGACTTCCGCTTCCACCCGGTCCTCGTGCAGGGTGGTTCTGGGGTAGTACTACGCCAACCGTAAAGTAGGTCTATCCCTGCAAATGTTCTCCCGATCGGTCTGATCTTGTCGTTTAGTATCAGTTCCACGTTCAATGAATGGACTGATGAATATGGTCCGGTGATCACGCTTCGTCAAGGCAGCAATATTTCCGTTGTAATTACACGGGTAGACGTAAGTTCTTCAATCGTTTACTGGTTGCTTCATTACTTCTCATGGGGTACTCTTTACAGGCAGCCACCGAACTAATGGAAAAGGAGGGTGGTTCGATTGCAGATCGTCCTCCTAATATTGCTGCCAGTGAAATTCTTTCGGGAAACAAACGAATGCTACTGACAGGTGCCGGTGAACGGTCTCGGAGATATAGAAGAACTGTCCGCACGCATCTACAACCAAAGGCCGTAGAATTGTACAAGGATATTCAATTCGAACAAGCGAGGGAATTCGTTGTTGGGCTCCTTGATGATCCAAAGAACCATCAAAGGCTTTCCCATCGGTATGTTTCAAGACGCTACACAACATTGATTTTGACATACATGCATTGTTCTAGGTATTCTACATCAGTCATTTTGCAGGTCGCGTACGGTGCATCCACGTCAACTCCAACATCCATCGATGATCCCGCTTTCATCGGAGTAAAGGAGGTTATCGATCACTTCAACGAGGCGATGCAACCCGGTGCTTTCCTCGTCGATCGTTTCCCTTGGCTGAAGCACGTCCCTGGATACGCCAAACGCCTCAGAGATTATCACGATTCTGATACCAAATTCTATAACGAGCGGCTGGGCCGTGTTAAACATGAAATGGTGAGTCGTATTTCCTAGTTTGCAGCACAAGGATGTGACTGATGTAAAAAATCTACTAGTCATCGGGTGATCCTGGCCCATCGTTTTCCAGAGCGCTGTTGGAAAATATCCACGAACATCAGCTCTCGTTTGATGAGATGGCTTACCTTTCTGGAGCACTTTACGAAGCTGGTTCCGACACGGTACGATAACTCGCTTCTGACTCCAAGAAGGAACTCAGAGCAACGGATTTAGACCGCAAATGCACTCACCGGGATGTTGATGGCAGCAGCCTGCTTCCCCGATACACAACTGCGCGTACAAGAAGAATTGGACGAGGTCGTTGGAAAGGACAGATGTAAGTTTACCACTGTTCATATGGTTATCTGGCGTCTCATACGACAATCCATCAGTACCCACCTGGAGCGACTGGGACTCGCTTCCTCAACTCCATGCGTTCCTCTCGGAGGCAATGCGTTGGAGGCCTGTTGCACCCCTCGGTAAACCAATTCAAGTTCACGAAAGGATTCAATCCTAAACGATTATTTTCCTAGGAGTCGCGCACCGTTCAACAAAAGACATTATATGGGTACATCTCTTTCTTTAATAAAAGCTCTTGGATTCACCTGATTACAGAAAGGCTACTTTATACCTGCTGGCACGACAATTCGCGGTAACCATTGGTATGTCCATGTCAGGGCCGAACTTAGCGAGATGCACAGCTGAACAAGTGAAAATAGGACGATCAGTCGAGACCCTGCCTACTTCCCCGACCCGGAAAAGTTTGATCCTCAACGCTGGTTTAATAAAGACGGTCAACTGCGCAATGATCTAAACTGCTATGCTTTTGGGTTTGGGCGACGGTATGCTTGTTCTCGCGCCTCATCAGCGCCCACAACGCTTATCCTGTCCATGACTAGGGCGTGTCCAGGGATGAATTTCGCAAACCGCTCCATGTTCATCGGGCTCGCACTCCTACTTTGGTCTTTCCGAATCTCGGAGTTCCCAGATGCGCCGATTGACACTACCCCGGATAGAGACACGACAGTAGCCCGTTTGCCGGCATACGTGGTCAAACTCGAACCCCGCATTGGATCCGATGCACGGCTGAGAGAAATGATGACACACTAGACCATGCACTGATACAGGTGCGACAGGGACATCTGACTTGAAACTCTGGATTCTTACCCAACGCTGTGCGGGGCCGTGGATGGCCCCGACCTCAGCTTAGATTCTCGTGCACATTCGGTAGACATTGGATAAAGTCCGAACCTTCTTGTTATGTTCTGCAACTTGTATATCAAATCAGCGTTGTGTTTAATCAAGTTGCCTGCCCACGTAAATTCAACCTTGCGCCATCCAGTCTGGATTACGTTCTGGCCTTTGCCTGCACAGTTTCCATCCAAGGTTTTGCCACATTAAATATCTATACCACATTCGTTTAAGCTTCATCAGCCGTCGTTTGGAATCCGTGGCGCAGTAACTGGAAATGAATCTACAAACGGAATGCGGCTTCTTTGACAAGAGCGGACTCGCGTAACAAAATGCCGCCATAATGCCTCAAGTTCTCGCCACCAGGGATTCAAGTTCTTTAATCTGACGCTTGCCCGAAACAATCGACCTGCTTACCATGCTGATAGTTAAAACACATCCACGGGATTTACTTTGGGGGGATATCTCGAGTAGGGTTTCCAATCTCACGATGATTCGTTGCATCAAATTCGCGATGTCGAGTTCTTTCGTTTCGGCTCGCAAAACCCGATCGAAGCGGTAGACACCAAAGTCCCATGTGAACGAGACAGGGGTCGACATGATATGAATGCCAATTCAATTGGGTGCGCCCGCCTGTCACGGCTGACTGTTACTTTTTTATGCTGTCCGTGGTTGATCCGCTTGTCCCATCAGAAAACGGCGGGTTGGCGTACCGTTTTGGACGATGAAAGCTTTGAAAATGAAATATGGCTGACACGCACTTGAGAGTTTCGACAGGCCTGACTCACCTGGCTTTGACACGGGAACTGGCCAGAGCGTGCGTATCGGACCTAAAAAAGGAGCACGCCACCAGCCGCCTGGTCATCAGAATGGTGGTCCAGGGCACTTGATCTGTATTTGCTATGACCAAGTAAGTATTGCATCCAAATCAGTGGTCAGCACAGTATTGAAACCTATCGGTTTGCAGAAAAGTCTGCGTGAGCGTGGGCAAACAGTTACTGTCTTTTTCGGCTAAGTTGGCCGCGTGGGAAATTACATATCATAACACGCTACAAACTTCTCTCGCTCATAGCACCTCAACGCTTCACCGGAATTCAAAAGGGAGGTGAGCATCATGCTCCGACGATCATGTAGAATATGTTCCGTACCATCCGCACACAAAATTTTGATAATTCAAAAATCTGATTTTTGAGGCTGCCGGAACAATGAATAACTCTCGTGTGGTATTGTTTCGGATTAGTGGGGCATGAAAACAACGTAGATTGGTGTGGAAAGGGATATGAAAACATCAGACACTCTAATCATGTAGTAGAATGGTGCCTAAGTACTTCTAGTGCTATCTTTTTCAAATCTTGCTTTGCATACTGCATGATGAGGAGTGCGATGCCGCGGGGAACATTGAGCATGTTCTGAAGCTCTTCACGCGTTATGAAGTCACCTGATAACTGGGAGAGGCGAAAAAAACCTTCGTCTCGAAAAATAGGAGCAAACTTCATAAATCCAATCTCATCTTTGCCTCGCTCTTCGTGATCATCAAGTGACATGAGCCATTGGGACATGTTGGGGATTTTTGACAACGGAATGTTGTCAATCGAGACAAGAGATGTTGCGTCAGTGTGAGTTGTCACATTAGAAAACGTAGGTGATGTAGAACGGCTGGGTCCAGATCTGTTGAGCAAATGGGCCACTTGTGTATTTGTGGCATACTCGGTGTTGCCTTGAGGCTGATACCCTGGCCCTTGGAGGACAACGGTGACAGGGGGGGCTGGCAGATAGGGATATCCTCCGTTTGGATTGAACGCCGTGCCAGGAATATCGGGTCGGGCTGCTGGGGCTGGGATTGCTGAGTTAGGCTGGGCCCGTGTACGTGGCCTTGTTGCATGAAGATAAAGCGAAGGTGGTTTCTCGTCGACAGTAGCAATACCATTTACCTGAAATGAGACACTTAGTAAACAGCCAATAGAAGCAATGCATTTCATACAATTTCATGAGACCAGAATGAGATCTGACCGTGTGTCAAGATCAAACATATGTCGTTTGCGCCAGGGTAGCAGAAAATGGGTGAGTCAGGTGACTTTGTGTGCAACTTGCACATATATTTTTCCTGGAGCCGCCCGACATTCTCCTGATGTGGTGTTGTACCTTCCTCTGCAGCCTTGGTTCCTGATGATGAAGGCGCCTGTCTGGATCCTGATGCCGTTGGTTTTGTTGCCTAGAAATAATAGTTTTAGCGCATGCCACTGAGCAGAAATAAAATTTCTTACTGTTCGTTTAGTACCTTTGCCTGACTTCATGCTGCGGGCATTGGTTTGGTCAACCAATTCATGGTCAGACCCGCCGTCTTCAAAGTACACCAAGACACTCTTGAGTTGACGTGAGGACGGTTCACCATTTGAACGACGGGCGGGTACATGCAACGAGCGCATTCTTGCCATGAACAGTGTGAATTCTTGCTCAGATTGGATAGACGTCGCTGCATTCCTTGCGCTGTCTGAACCCAGACGATATTGGAGCTTGAGTGACGGGGTGTAGACATTGAGCTTCTCGGCTATCATCACACAGAGTCCATCGTAGGTGGTCTCACTTGATATCTCAAATGGTGAATTGGTGCCGTTTGGTTTTCGAACACGGCATTGAACATCAAAGGCTAGTAATCATTAGCAAAGAATTGTAACAGTATGTCAAAAAAAACACGCACAACAAGTCTGAGGGTTGTAATTACCATGTACGGCTTTGGTATTTGTTGAAGCCTTTGCCTTTCCTTTTGATTTCGCTGGTGGTGGCTGTGGTGGCGGCAGGCTGCTCAGAAGAAAAGCATCGTCCGTTCCGCTTGAATCATTGCTGGAGTCTATGTTTGTTGTGGATGAAACTGCATCCATCTCCTGTGCGAAGTCTTCACTCTCGTGGTCATCGTCAAAATCCGACATCATAACGCCATCACCCAGTGCCGCACTGAGGAACTCCTGGGCACCCTTCTGCAAGTCCATGAATCCGCCAAGATCATCAGGATTGGCCATCTCGATACTGACATCATCGACCTCGGGAATAGAAAATAGGCCAGCACCAGCACCTGACTTGGCTATCTTGGTAACAGCTCTGGGTTCCTTAGAAGTTGAGTGATGTTGTTTGACGCGAGACTGAGCTGCAGGTGCAATCTCAGCATCTGATCTAGAACGTTTGCGTGATGAGAGTTGCCGGAGAGTGGGAGCCTCAACAGAGCCTGCTCGCTTCTTTCGTGGGCCTGGAGGTGGAGGGGCAGATGGATTATTGATTGTCGGATGGCCCACATCATGGCTAGCATGTGGCGCAGCAGCAGCACGCGTTGAGCTTTCTTGACGTAGGCACTCGTCAGGTAGGCCCATCTTGATGCATCTGGTGCAGGCACCAGCCCCATCGTCAAGCTCACAACGGGACTTTGCGACCTTGCACTTTGTGCATGCTCCAAGTCGTTTTGCCCTCGTTCCTAGACAAATCCACAACATAAGTTTCTCGGCAGACAATGTATTGATCAATGTACCTTGTACTGCCTGAGCTACGACATCATCAGAGGGCTTTTTGTGCTTCTTGGAGCCTGCCATAGAGGTAAGAGCAGGTTCGAAAAAATGGTGCATGTTCGCCTCGGTTCTTATACTTACCTCATGGCCGCTTGCTGAATGGGGCTTGCCTACCAGGACTTGACTGTGCAAGTGCACGATCAACGTACAATTTCAAGGTGATTTGTGAATTGTGACATGCACAGCGTGATTCATGATGCATCGGAGTCACCCTCAATAGTACTACAACAGAACAAGATATACTTGGTAGAGTATCTACACGTAGCCACAATGTCTGAACCATCCAAATGAATCCTGTGGAGTGATGGTATACAATGCCCGAAGGAGTGTGGCATACAGCTCATCATCTGAGAGCTCTGTCATAGCCATGCGAGTATAAGCGCCATTGCGACGCAGATGATATTTCATTGCCGAAAATGCTAGTTCAATCGGATTGAAATCAGGTGAGTAAGGCGGTAGAAACTCGCATCGCATTCCTCTAGATACACAATTCATTTTATGTGACAACAACAAATCAAATGAGAAACACACTTGGCTTCGATCATCTCTTGAATGTCAGGATGCTTGTGAATTCGACAATTGTCCATGACGATAACTGAATTTGGCGCAGGGTAAGGTTCCATTTCTTCGAGTAAACCTTGAATGAAGCACGAGAAAGTACCCGTGCAAAAGGATCCCTCGACGATCTCACAATGAATGATGCCATTATTGAGCGAAAGGGCAGGCAGAACGGAGAAGCTGAGAATAGTCATCAATACACCAACAATAAGGGTGATCTAGAAAAACATACCGGCGACCACGTACAAAGAAAGCTTTTCGTTGTGCTTTCGTCCCTCGAATAGACCAAGCACGACCACGGTATGTAGTGCGACGATCGACGGAGCTCTCATCTACGAAGACAAGTTGCTGCGGGCTGTAGTTGCCAATCCTTGCCACATATTCCAATCGTTTCTGAACAGATCGTTCAGCAGCAACACGAGTAACCTGGGGCCAATAAGGGATCAAAATAGAAGGGAAATGGAATGGCTTACCTTCTTCATGGTAAAGCCAGCCCTACGAAGGGTGCGCCAGATTGTCGCACGTGAAACAGTACGGCCACATGATGCTGCAAGCATTTCTTGCAGTTCGTCCAAATAAAGGTCGGGCGTCTTTGCGATTGTGCCTAATAAGAACTGTACCAGTTCTCGATCAGCGCATCGCCCACCAAAAAAAAAGATACAGTCACATACCTCAACATCAACGTCCTGTAGCTGTCGTTTTCCTCTCTGTTCTGTAGTCTCCGTCTGCTCTGTACTCGGAATACTCCCATGTGCCTTGAAGTATGAAACAATGCGCCTGACAGAACGTAGAGATATGTTGAGGGCCATCGCAGTTCGCTCAGAATCAAGAAATTTTGATAGGCGGATTGCAGCCCATTGAATCTCCGGAGAGATGTGATGCCCTCGTGCCATGCCTGGAGCATGAAATCAAGCACTTTACTACCAAGAAAGATGACAGATGCAGCTTACAGAAGATTCCGGGACTGCAAAATTTCGAACTTTTGAAAACACACTTTTGCACTTCCGGTTAGTCCGGGATGCAATCACTAGAGTTGTCGGAGTCGAACGGTACCGTTGAAGCTGAATTCCGGTGAGGCGTTGAGGTGGTACGGGCGAGAGAAGGATACAGCGTGTTTTGATATGTAATTTCTCACGCGGCCAACTTAGCCGAAAAAGACAGTAAATATCATTACATAATTACTTCACACAGTTCTTTTGTCTCTCCATGACCATGACCCGCCAAGGTTAATCGCACGTTGCGTCTAGAGGTCACCACGGGCGACTCGCACACAGCGCACAGATGATCCAAACAGTTATTTTTGCACTTGCGCCCACGCCAGGTATGAGATCAAAAGGCTATCAGAGTCACTCACACAATACTCATCGCACCAAGTGTAATTGTTTTCTTGGTTCTGTCCATCTGTACGCCACAATCTTTACCGACTGGAAACTTTCACATTTAGTGGCAATTGCGTTGACGCAAATTAGGCGCGTGTACCGTAGCGCGCTCCTACCCATCACCAAGCATGTCAAGGCCGATCGCATTTTGTTGGACGTTCGTATCTTCCATGCAAAATAACCTCGTGCGATGCGTCCATCCACTGCTCGCACTCACCCACTCCACGTTCTGCATCACGTCATTTTGCCTTGTACCTCGCACACTGGCCTGTTTTTTTTGTGTGATCATGACAGGTTACTGGGCCCGACAGGTGATCACGATCATGCATCACGCATCAAAACACGTGTTGCATCCCAACAGGCTAGATGGCCTCAATGAAACAATGATTGATGTTATGACGATATGCACAGTACCTCAACCAGTGCCCTTGTACCAGGTGGCGAATCTCGGGGTTTGCGGACATTAGCCCAACAGTTTTCTCAAGTAGGTGTTACAAATAACTCTTATCGTGATACGTTCTCCGGGATTTGTTCCTATGGGTACGACACCGCTTGTCACATTCCCATGAGGCTCCAGGCTCGAATGCCCGGTATTGCAAACTCGAGGTTGGCCATGAAAACGTGTTCGGACCGGACGCAGGGCCTCGCAAGATGACGGTTTTTGGGGCGGTGTCGACAGAAAACCACCAGCCACGTGCCGTCATGATGATCCACGTACTACAATAACCGAAGCACACTTCCCGCGACCCTTGTAGAGAACCTTTTACGAAGAGCAGCTCGGACC
This sequence comes from Phylloporus aff. rhodophaeus, assembly GCA_038094475.1. Classification (NCBI taxonomy): domain Eukaryota; kingdom Fungi; phylum Basidiomycota; class Agaricomycetes; order Boletales; family Boletaceae; genus Phylloporus; species Phylloporus aff. rhodophaeus. Next base: position 4,982 of record JBBPUD010000091.1, on the reverse strand, counting down.
ATATACTCGAGGCAGAACACGTGGGTGCTCGACGCTCACGGTAGTTCAGGTTCTGGCGGTGATGTAGGATGCGTGCTGGAGTGGTCTCTACCTGAGACAGACCTCCCTGGAGTGCGAGCAGGGCAGCCAGGACGGGACAGGAGACTTGCTACCACAACCGACGACTGGCCACCACGCCGAGACCCCTGCCACTGCCACGCCTCTCTTCCTTGTGGCTCCAAGTGTGTGGTCTTGTTTCTCTGCTCAGTGGCAGTACCTTGTTGGTCATACCTTTTTTCTCTGACTTCCTCTGTATTGTCATAGTCCGATAATTTGTGGTAGAGAGTGATACCGATTACCAACGTCAGGGTATCGAATTGAATTAGTTGGACAGGACTTAGTCATGCGTGATAGTAACGCATTTGTGATCCTGACTAAGCTTTGAAATCATCAAGAATTTATCCCTCCTGCTTTATCCCTCCTGCACGAGTAACGGGTAACTAGTTGGCAGAAGCTGTAGCAACCACAGGGACCCGCCAGAAAGTACACGATAGACGACAAATTTTGTAAATGGAATGGATCGGAAGGGTGACGCTGCATTGATTAGTAACCTAGCTCTGGGAATTTGCCAAAGTTCCCAGATTTGCAGTGGGCCACTGTCGGCGGTCTCTTCTCGCTCAAATTAGTTTGTCTATGGGTTCTTAACAATTCATCGCACCTACCAAGGACGAGTTCTATCGCTCCGGATTATACATTGTGCGTTTGTCAATGTGACTTTCAAGGCCAAACACGCGGTCATTTTTGTGCTTGACGTGATCACGCTTATATTATGTGCTACAGGATACTTCTTCGGAACACTGTCCGTGACCGATTGACGCCTCACTTATATGAGACCACATTATGTGGGATCCAGAGTGAACACGTTTTCACTGGAAGTGGAAACCGGCTCAGTGAGACCTCATCAAGTCCTCCATTCTCACCCTAATCAGGTCGTACTAATTAGCACTGTGTCACTGCCTTGCCCGTTCGTCTTAATTTTCGCAGGCCAGCGTACCCATGGAAATTGATATAATCAGATTTGATCAGAGATAGATTGTAAACGTTCAGGGAGCGGTGCGTATGATCTGCTTGATTTCTCAGTCTGCAGATAGTTGACCGTAATGAGGATAAGTGCTATCTTCCATCCCAATCCACAAGTACATACGACGCTATCTCTCCCTCAAGTAATTTCGTTGTTTGCTGATGAATGCTATCCCAGTCCACGATATCCGAAAAGCAAATAGTTGCTCACGAGGTGTTTTCCATTTCAAACAGGGTTGTGAAGTCGTACCTTCGTTCTACGTCATCAAAGCAGCGACCGTTCCCGCAACCTTTGAGGTATTGGTTGGTTGCCGTCAAGTTTGTCTGATGACCCGAGTCAAACTTGGGTGTCGTGCTAGCATCAAAGGGCAGTGGACTTCAAATCCTTCTATATGAAGAACAGTGAATGTGCCTCTGACATGAATTTTTTTTTGGGATAATCCAGAAAATGCATCAATGATTAGCAGACGGAGCCAGTTCATGTTCCGGATGCTATATACGATATGGTCAAGTTGGCATTCACGCGTATCTATATTTGGGTCCGTGCTTACATGTTCGTCTTGTTGCAGCACTGTACATTGTGTACATGGTTTGTTTTCTTTCGGCTACAGCTGGTTCGAGACTACATTCGGCTTGTCGTTGACCAATAGTGTAGTTAGTAAAAGTGGTGACATCTGCCATCAATCCCCCCAGCACAGGCACCCAACGGCATCAATATAACTCAGTATCAAGTGCTCGAGGACTTTCCCATTTTGACAGTCAGCATGTTGTCGTCTCCGGTCCTTCCAAGGTATGGATAATGTCTTTTTTATTTATTAAAATGTAATGCATAAAAAGCTCACGAGCAGAATCAGCAGATGTAATCTCTCCGTCATCGTTGTCGCGTCGTGCAAGTCCAAGGCCACTGCGAGATCCATGACCAACCGCATATTGTCATGTTGCTTGCTTCGAGTTTACCTGTCGCGAACGTCTCTATTGCACCTCTCGTTGTGACTTTGGTTGTAGTAGGTATCCTTCGCAAGAAACGACTGAAGAAAGAAATCCCATTTCCCCTGGTCCTCCTGCACGGTGGTTCTGACCAGTGGCCAGTCCTATGCCAACTGTGAAGTAAGACATCCTCACGACGTTTGCCGATGCATTTGGAAGTTGGTTTATTTTATATTTTCAGTATAAGTTCGAGGCTCAACGATTGGACCGATGATTATGGACCGGTAATTACGCTTCGTCAAGGCAGGAAGATTTCCGTCATAATTACCCGAGTCAACGTGAGATTGCCTTTCTTCAGATTCGTTTCAATGTTTTGATTACTCTAATTTGTGTCTTCACAGGCAGCTACTGAAATCATGCAAAAGGAGGGTGGTTCACTGGCAGATCGACCTCCCAACATTGCTGCCAGTGAATTCCTCTCTGGAGACAAACGAATGTTATTGACAGGTGCCGGAGAATGGTCTCGATAATTCAGAAGGGTTGTCCATTCACACCTGCAGCCGAAGGCTGTAGTTGTACAAGGATATCCAGTTCGGGCAGGCAAAGGCATTTATCATTAGCCTTCTCGATGATTCAAAGAACCATCAGAGGCTTTCACATTGGTGCGTGTTGATACACATTCGATCAGCCAATGCGAGTGTACGTTGCTCCAGGGATTCAATATCAAGCATATCGCGCGTTGCACATGGTGGATCAAGCCCTAAATCTATCGATGACTCGGCGTTTATTGGGGTGAAACAAGTCATCGATCACTTCAACGAAGCAATTCAACCTAGTGCTTATCTCATTGACCGTCTCCCTTGGTTGAAGCTTATCCCCGGATATGGCAGACACGTCACACCTCAAGCAACACCACGATTTTGATTTGAAGTTTTATACCGAGCAGTTGAAACGCGTCAAACGTTGGAGAGGGGGAGACTGGGTCAGATCCTGGAAGGCTAGCAGGAAAAACCGAAAGGCGTGCGGGTGCTGGATGGATGACTACCTACGACGGCCGACGACTAGGACCTACTCTGTCTGTGCCCCCGAGACCGCACACGCTCTCCCTGCAGCCCGGTCCCAGTTCCATAACGTGCAATGGTAAAGTGTATTCTGACATTAGAACACGGGAATGTACCCAAAATAGTTATTGGATGATGCTGGCCCGTCGTTCTCTAGAATGCTGTTGGAAGATGTTCATGAAAGCCACTCCTTGTTTGATGAGAGGCCTACCTTTCTGGAGCACTCTACGAAGTCGGATCTGACACAGTGCGGTAACTCACCTCTGACTCCAAGAAAAGACTCAGGCAAATGGGTTTGGACTGCAAATGCGCTGAGGGGTATGCTAATGGCTGCAGCCCGCTCTCCCCGAACATAATTGCGCGTACAGGAAGAATTAGACGAGGTAGTTGGAATGGATAGACGTAAGCTTACCTCTTCTCCGTACGATTACAATGATACTGTCTCATACGACCATTGTGGCGTGAGAGGCAGAGAACGGCAGTGGCAGGGGTCTCAGTGTGGTGACCGGCGGTAGAATGGCGTCTGCCAAGTAACGGCTCGTCCTCAGCCCCATCATGGACATCACGTCCCTTGCCAAGACACAAGTTGACAGGTTAATCAAACATACACTCGTTTTTCGCTTTAATGATACTAGGAATGATAGAGATTTCTGCGTTTGCATTGCATAAACCACCAGGATCTACCCGATTCAGAAATATCTTTTGATATCCAGTAATTCACCCAAGCATCTGCTTCGATCTCTCCGATCGCTTGCATATTTGCCATCATTGGACTGATCTGCTGTGCTTTGGTGGTGCTTAGGGTTGTCATCCCGGCCGCCTCCCTGGTATCAACTTCAACATGAGGCACGTCACCAATGCAGGCAATGTACTACGCAAAATTTAACTTACGATCTTTGCCAGGTCGTCTTCTGTTGCATTATCAGCCCTCTTATCTAACAATGAAAACCAGTCTTCGAGTGGAACGATTGGGATGGCGTCATTGTCGAGCGCTTTTTGCTTGATGATCGCACGTCGCACGAGTGCAATTATCTCAGCCCAATGTGCGCCACGAGGACTTGCCAAGTTGAGCACAGGGCAGCAGGAGGCACTTGTTTGGCAAATGCAATATCTAGAATCGTGGAAGCTGCCTCCCCCTGATGCAGCCAAGACACAACCTGGATCAATGATGAGCACGGACGAATCTCGAGGGATCTGTTTGTCTCACCCCAACAGAGTCTGGGAGCACACCGGAGTCTGGTGGTTAGAGACACGACCTGGATCAATGATGAGCATGGACGAATCTCGAGGGATCCGTTTGTCTCACCCAAACAGAGTCAGGGCGGTTGTCGTAGGCAGGAGTCGTCCTGTCCGCCATCCAGGCTGCCCTGCTTGCTTTCCACGGAGATCATCCTCGGTCCTAGCCCATTCCACCATCTATCAGTACCCACATGTAACGACTGGGAGTCGCTTCCCCAACTTCATGGAATTGCACACCGTTCCACGAATTGCTAGAGATCAGCCCGTCCGTAGTACTTAGTTATCCTATATTTCCTTTTTTGGTTCACTGGGACTATACACCACACGCGTGCCTCGTTCCCTCTTTTCCTCCAGTCTCATTCAATCGACTGGAGCTTACCAGCCCTCACTGGTTAGCCGCACCTCCGGACGCCAATAAAAGTTACCATCAGAGCATGTGATCAAAGCATACCAACAAAGCCGAGGCACTAACGACATCAGGAAAATAACGCGTGGCTAACCGAGTGTTAGCAGTACTATCCTGCCTATCCCAGGTACGGATAGTCGGAATAGCTCGGTTAGTCAGGATACACATCGGGAATTCCAAGATTTAGAGTAGCTTTAAATACATTTCAAAAGGTAATTGAACATAAAATATGTACACAAATTTTATAAGTCCATGTATATATTTTATGATCATGTAATTAAAACATTCCA